>CM037471.1:24030317-24055317 GCA_021014325.1 Plazaster borealis | reverse complement strand
AGGGAATGGCAAACCTTATGTTGGCATAATTAAGGACAAAATATTGTTTTAAGAAATTGCCGAAATGTCTCATTTACAACAGTCTGTATTTTGATTCAAAGAAAAAAATAAATTCTTTACCATAAGTTTTGAATTGTTAACTGATAGTGTTTCGGAGGTATCTGAAGTAGTTTTTCGCATGTTCAGAAAAGATCAATTTTCAAGTACGTTTACTAGATTAATTAATTGTTTAAACATGCATGTATACTCTTGACAAAAAGGCTGTAATTTTATCGTTTTTCGAAATCTTGATAGTGGAGCAGATCTTCACAAAAAGATTAGTGTTGTAAACTGATATTATTAGTAAAAATAAGATTACCAGAAAACTAATCTAAATATTCCATGTTAGATAGAACAGACTGAATTTTAATTCAGAAGTTTAGAAACTTAAAAAGTTTGTATTTTTGACTTGTTTTTTTGAGGCATAATTCTTTATTTTGATAAGTTTTCAAGGAGAGAGAATCTGTATTTTAGGTGTTTCGTCCTTCCAAGTTTAAATTAACTTATACCAGAATTCGTCAACCAGCACTTTAACAACAGAAAATAAAAGAAAAAGAATATTCCCATAGTCAGCTAATGTTAACCAAACTACATTTACCCCAAGGCCAAAATCATTATTTTTCTGTTGGGAATAGAAGCTTAATGGAGTAGGAATAGCATCCCTTAACACATTCTCAGAATTAATTCTGAGTTACAACATCCGCCACGAAAGAAAAAAACGGAACCAAAAGTACTCCAGATGTAGGCCAGCAAAAATAAGAGCGGGGTTTTATTTTCTCGCACTCCCTTTCTCTGCGTTGCTGGATTTGCTTAATTTGTTATCTTCTTCTTCTCTTTGAAATTCTTGAATGAAGGGTGGGGGTGGGGAGTATATGGAATAATTCAGAGCAAACCACTACTCTGTGCAATTCTTATTCTTCTGGACAGAGATTGGGAAAACGAAGCACCAGTTAAAATTAGATTCCTGAGTAATTGCTCTGTGTGTAGTACAATCTGTACTTCAGTTTGCTTAATACTGTCGGACTAACATGAGAAACGGTAGTGCACTGCAAATTGTGTGTGAGGAACGTTTGTATTGCAGGACTTCAAACAAAAGAGATGACATGCCAGCACTGTGTTTTTGAACGTCCTTAGAGTGAGTGGTTTACAAAATATGATAGGAAGGGAAAGGTCTTGGGACAATAGGAGCAATTGAATGGAACAATAGAAGTACCAGATTGTAGAAGGATTCAGTGCTGTGTGTGTATAAGAACGTAAGGGGGGAGGGGAAGCGGTTGGAGGAGGTTGATGAGATGGTTTAATAATGTCACATGGTTTAGTCAAGAAATGGTTTTTTTGCTGTTTAACGAGAACGTTGGTGTGTCCACCCCAATCTAACAGCATAGATGGTGAAGTGTAAACCAATATAGATCAAATTGTGGATAGTTTCCATCCCCATGCAATGCATGATTTGTGTTTAGGAATACTATAAAATCAGGCAAAACCAAGGGGAGAGGGTTAGCAGAGAGGGATAGTAATTCAGTCATGGTGGATTAACAACCCCCCAAAAGGCCTGTAACTGTTCGGATGAAAGACCACAGCAAGTAAAAGCATGGTAAAAGCAATGAAGTTAGAAATAAGAAAACATAAACGGTTAAGCTGATCAAGCTTTTGCAGAAAGTTTGATGAAAATGGCTGTGGTTTCGACCGAATACCTGTACATATGTGTTTGTCATGATGGCAGAGAATTTATCTAGTTGTAGGTCTGACTATTATATGATGAGACTACATTGAATTTGTCTCAAAGTACAGCTCGGCGCCGTCTGGCAAACATTACGCAGCTGTTGTAAATTATCCCCAGTGCAAACATTTCTTGTATTTCTTTGAAGGTTCATCATTACATTTCAAAGGGGGCCGACATCCATTTTCCTCTCTAACTACAGTTTTCTCTTCCGCTAAATGAGAAATAATTTACTGCCTATTATTCTGGTGGTGGATCACATTAGTTTAATATCTCTGGGTTGGTTTGGTTTAATTTGTAGAAAATGAGATGTCGAAGGCCATTTGTGGAGTTACATTCAATGGGATATGTGTGGTATTTTGTATTAGTGTGCTATTTCTTGTGTTTTTTTCTTCTTCTTGTTTGCTCCCCTGTTGGTTGTGGGAGTTGGTGGGATTGTTTTGAAGCTTAAGTGGCTATAATAAATCTGCAAAGGATGTTTCCTATTTGTGTAAACTTGTACCACATACTTGGACAGTAAAGTACCTTTTTAATGATATGGTCCAGCATGGTGTTGTTTTCCCCATAGGTCTATTAAAATGTATGACAATCATTTGTTTTCCTGTTCCTGATGTTCAGTACTAATGACCAGGCCTGACCACTCAGCCATGACACACTGGTACAAGTACATACCAGTACAAATTCTTTAGATTAAATTGTTTTTTTAAATTAAAAAAAATACATTAGTTACCTGTACTATTTATACAATTAAAACCAGTACCAATTGCCTAGATAAATATTCCAATCTTTAAATACAGTCATAGTTGTTGAAATAGCTTTTGTATTTTCCCTTTAAGCAAATGCAAAATATGTTTACTTGAGTTTCATTCCCTCAACTTCATTTCAGAAAAAAACCACCACATCACAAGTTGTAACATTTTGTTATAGTTAAAAAAATAATAATAATGTAAAGATGGAAAAGTGGTGACTGCTATTTTAAATATCCGACATTCCAATCAAGGAACTTATTTTGTTGGGATTGAAAGCTACATGCCAAACGGGATGTTGTTGATTACATGCCACCAACAAATCTCAATTGAATATTGAGGGTAATTTGATGTTTATTTATCAGTCACTGAGAACACTCAATAACATTTATATTCACCATAATGGACACAAAATATTTATGGGGAAATATATATTCGTTTACTATTTGGCCAGGTGTTTTTGAACAAACAGGATATTGGTTTGGATCGAGACTTATTGGGATGAATGTGTTTACTTGTTTTTGATCAGAGTGAGGAAAAAAATATATTTTAAATTTTTTTTATTTGAAGGGAAAACAGCAGTCAGAATGTGGAAGTGACTGCACTGGATTGTAAAAGCTATGTGGCTATGATGGCTATCCACTGACTTAGTGGCCGCAATGGCTTTAGTATCCACAATGTCTTTGTGGCTCAGTAGCCCCACTGACTTAGTGGCCACAATGGCTTTAATATCCACAATGTCTTTGTGGCTTAGTAGCCACAGTGACTTAGTGGCCACAATGGCTTTAGTATCCACAATGTCTTTGTGGCTCAGTAGCCCCAGTGACTTAGTGGCCGCAATGGCTTTAGTATCCACAATGTCTTTGTGGCTTAGTAGCCACAGTGACTTAGTGGCCACAATGGTTTTAGTATCCACAATGTGATTGTGGCTTAGTAGCCACAGTGACTTAGTGGCCACAATGGCTTTAGTATCCACAATGTCTTTGTGGCTCAGTAGCCCCAGTGACTTAGTGGCCGCAATGGCTTTAGTATCCACAATGTCTTTGTGGCTCAGTAGCCACAGTGACTTAGTGGCCACAATGGCTTTAGTATCCACAATGTCTTTGTGGCTCAGTAGCCCCAGTGACTTAGTGGCCGCAATGGCTTTAGTATCCACAATGTCTTTGTGGCTCAGTAGCCCCAGTGACTTAGTGGCCACAATGGCTTTAGTATCCACAATGTCTCTGTGGCTTAGTAGCCACAGTGACTTAGTGGCCACAATGGCTTTAGTATCCACAATGTCTTTGTGGCTGAGTAGCCACAGTAACTTAGTGGCCACAATGGCTTTAGTATCCACAATGTCTTTGTGGCTCAGTAGCCCCAGTGACTTAGTGGCCACAATGGCTTTAGTATCCACAATGTCTCTGTGGCTTAGTAGCCACAGTGACTTAGTGGCCACAATGGCTTTAGTATCCACAATGTCTTTGTGGCTGAGTAGCCACAGTGACTTAGTGGCCACAATGGCTTTAGTATCCACAATGTCTTTATGGCTCAGTAGCCACAGTGACTTAGTGGCCACATTGGCTTTAGTATCCACAATGTCTTTGTGGCTTAGTAGCCACAGTGACTTAGTAGCCACATTGGCTTTAGTATCCACAATGTCTTTGTGGCTTAGTAGCCACAGTGACTTAGTGGCCACATTGGCTTTAGTATCCACAATGTCTTTGTGGCTTAGTAGCCACAGTGACTTAGTGGCCACATTGGCTTTAGTATCCACAATGTCTGTGTGGCTCAGTAGCCCCAGTACAGTGACTTAGTGGCCACATTGGCTTTAGTATCCACAATGTCTCTGTGGCTTAGTAGCCACAGTGACTTAGTGGCCACAATAGTTTAATGGCCACAGTGATTCAGTGATCACAATAGCTTAGTATCCACAATGAATTAGTGGCCACAGTAATTTAGAGGCCACATTAGCTTAGTAGCCACAGTTGACCCGGGATCAACAGCCATAATGAACAAGTGGCCTTTAATGATGGGTGCTTTGTAGCCAGAAGCCATATTGAAGTGGTGCTCTGTGGCCACAAATGGCAGCCACAGTCAATGCAGTCAGACTCTGAAACCAAGACAGGTCTAAAGAGTGAAAAGATTTCAAAATGTTTGTAATATACTTAACGAGTGGCTCCAAGGTCAAATTCAGATTTGTGATGCACTCATTTTTCAATAGATAGAGTCCTCATGAAAGTCAGAAAAAAATTTCAAGTCTCTAACTTCACATTAAAACAGTGTAAGATATAATTTTATCTGATACTCTTTCGAAGCGAAATTTGAATCAAACATCAAAAATAAATGGGCCTATAGGTACAATTTTTGATTTCATTGATTTTTTTGTGCCAGTCAAAATGTCAAATACAATGCTGTTTTGATTAAATAACATCAAATTTCAGGCATGAACTAAAAATTATCCGTACAAAAATTGACAGAACATATATTTAAAATGTGACGTCGTTGAACGTTTTTTGAAATTGCACTTGAAGGGTATTAAACACAGTGGCATTTTACACTCATTTAAAGTGTTTACCCTATTTTCATAAAGACTCTATCTATTGGAAAATGAAAGGATCACAAAACTGAATTCGACCTTGGAGTCCCTCTTCAGCGAGTAATGAATGTCAGAATATTTCAGAGTGTGTACTTATCAAGTTCACTGCAAAATTAACCACTTGACAAGGACACCCATAGTCCATTACATTGACAAGATACATGTATAGACAATGGACCAGCCAAGGGAATTTTTTAACAGAGTAAAAAAAGTATGTGTAGAAGTCATCGTAACCAGCCCATTGGGTTCAAAGGTGAATGTTACTGAACATCAAGTTTAGTATTCAGACCTAGTGTAGCTGTTTAGCAAAAAATAAGCGGGCAACCAGCCACTATGGATGTATTGAGGAGTTGGTAACCCAAGTAAGATTTGTAAATATTTGTGCCACCTCTGTGCCCCACCCCCCCCCAGTCTCCCCTCCATTGCACATTGTTTGATATAAGATCTCTAACAACTTGACGGAATGTTTCCCCAAGGGACCCATTAATGTTAAATTAGCAACTGATGGAGTCCTTGACGGCAGTGAAAGAACTATTGGCAGTGTGCTTTTGTCATGAATAGTTAGTCAACCACAGAGGTGCCTCTAAGACACATCGACTAAGAATACACCTCCAGTGCTCTGGGAAAATCAACTCCTCTCGTCACTCAAGTTTACAGCCTAAAAGCTGCTATTGTAAGTCAGCATTTCTGTGCATTAGCGTAGGCATTGTGCTAAACACATTAGGAATGGCAAATTTGTTTAATCCAAGGGTATGGGGAAGGATTTGGTTTCAAGTTATCTGTTTAACATATTTATAAAAAGACTACTTTACAATTCATTTATAACTAACTTAATTTAATTGTTAATGACAGTATCGCACAACATTCAAGGTTATAGAATTTGTCATCAATTTTGTCTCCTGTCATGATGTGACCAGACAATCAATTAAGCTGCCCCTTGAATACAACTTAATTTGTGTAACAGACAATTGACGTTTGTGACCGTTTGATGCACTTTCTGCCTACGCGTATTACAAAGAATACATTTTTATAAAACTGGAATTATTTTTGAACAGATGAGTCTGTGAAAAAAAAATCTTCTGAAATACACTTTCCAAAATGACTATAAGCCCTCAAGAAACATAAGTTTATTATCAGGAGTATTCATGACCTTCTTAAGGAACTATTGTTACTCTGAATCCACCCTCCCCCCACAAACCACCTCATTCTGGAGCAAACAATTCTTTTTTGAAATAAACAGTAAGAAAGAAACCGTGCTACGTGCAAAATGGCACGTTAATTTGATGCATATCCTGTACCTTCAATGAAGGGTTATTGCCAATAGATATATAAATATGACTATGAAGAATGGGTATTATTAGACTTCCAAGCTTCATAAAACATAAATTGTTATGCTGACGCACGCATCAATCTAAAAATCATATCACCAGAATAATCTCTGTTTTATTTATTTATTTATTTCCAAGGTAAAGCCACAACATCTTTGAAACTCGCCCATCAGCGCAACTAAATTGTATTTTTTATTGACATCTAAAAATCAGATCACCAGAATAATCTCTATTTTATTTATTTATTTGTTTCCAAGGTAAAGCCACAACATCTTTGAAACTCGCCCATCAGAGCAACTAAATTGTATTTTTGATTGACATCATATTCATTAAGTTGAATTGCTGTGCGCATGTGGGTGGCATTGCGAAGCATGACATACACACGTTATTCAATCTCATCAGCGATATTGCCATGCTTTTGAAATTGATCTTCTGTATAGTACGATAGGCCTTCTGTCCGCAGAAAACAAAGAGAGTCCTACAGACATCATTCTCCTTTTCTGTACATTTGTTGTTGAAATTAGCTAGTGGTGGATGGAAGTGAGGAATTTAGTCTTTTTTAAAGGGAAGGTATATGTTTGGTAATTACTACTAGAATTAATGGCAACAAAAAATTACTTGGTTTCCGCAAGTTACGACAGAAAATTACAGCAGCTTTCGATAGTATAAAGCATTTTGAGAATCATTTCGCTTCGAAGTAATGCGGTGATGGAAAAAGATATCAGTTGTTATCCCCCCAAATTTGAATCTGATAAATGTTACTGTCAGATATGTTTCTAATTACGGATTATTCTTCCTGTGTGGACATAACCACTCCGGATTTTGGGCGATATCTAAAAAAACGCTTCAACCTCTAGAAACGAAATTTTCACAGGTTAGTTTTATTGATTATATCTACATTGATATATGATTTAAACAATCGAACGGTTCCAATAACCAAAGGTATACGTTCCCTTTAAGGTTTGGGATTCGTAACCGGATGAATGATTTTTATGAATGTGTTTATTTTATTACTGTATTTTATGAGGGTATTCAGGGTCGACGTCAATATTGCTTTTGGCTAATAAGGATGATAATAATTAGTATTTAAAGAAACTCTTCTTAGTAAAATAAATTACAGCGCTTACAGTAATCAACAAGTCAAGAGAATAAATTATTTATTTGATAGTCAAATCTAATGCAATAAATTGATTAACGTTAAACGAGATAGTTTTAATCATCGTCTTAAATTGGTCGGTTGATTTGGCATTTTGGATGAGACAGAGTAGACTGTTCCACTCCCTTGCTGCAGTAACTCCCTCGGTAGAGGCAGATATACTCGTACCAATTGGATACGATTAGAATTCAATTTATATTGAAATCATGGATAAAGAAAGTGATTAAAACGTGTATAATTACAATAAATAAATTTTTGCAACACAAAAACAACTTGATAGCACACGTGTAGTCACTGCTATCTGTTTTTTGTCCATGCACCATGTACGAAATAGCATTTAGCAATGATACGGGTGATTTACAAGAAAGTGCGTCTGCCACAGTTTGTCAGGAAGAGGCCATCTTTGTAGTGTATCATCGGGAAAAGGTTGACATGGTTTTAGTCTACACGCATTGCTTGCTGTGCGTGACCATGGTTGTTTATGTTCCTTCGAGGTTTGCACGCAGTAAGCGGCAAATCGGTACAAGAAGATACAGGAGTGAATAAAAGTATGGTTTTTTTCGCCGAGGGGAAAAAAAAGGTACAGGAGTGATCTTGCCTTCATAAATCAGTAAGTTCATCTCTCTCTGCTTCTGGTGAATTGTTTTTCACATCCATGTCACTGAATCAATAGTGTGATCTTTTAGTTGACAACTTTTCGGAAAAATTTCCCTTTTTCAGGGTAAAATGTAGAGGGCGCACTGGAACATAAACCTCGAAGGAACATAAACAACCATGGGCTCACATAAACAACCATGGTCATCTGTACGGGATAGCCACACCAGGCGTTTGTACAGTACTTAACAGATGCAGATGCAGATGTGTATGAATGGCTCGTGTTTACAGTAACTTTCATAACGAGGTCAGAATTTGTTGAACTCCCAGCCTCAGTTTGGTTACATTAATTGAGTGGGAGAAAAACAAGATTGGCTTGGCTGTGGTTGAGATACTTTTGGCCTGAAACAATGATCTATCTAGGTGCACTTTCATGGCTCTGCTTATCGCAGAGTTCTGCGCTTACAGCCCATATAGATTCACATGCTTTACACCACAGGGATCTGTAGGCACAGAATACTGTGGTAAGCTTTGTCACCAAATTGGGCCCAATTGGGAATGGTCTGGGCATCATCATTATTGATAATGCCATGCTTGGGCTCGTTTGCCACCCCCTATAGTCTCTGATACAACCTGAGCCCAATTTCATTGAGCTGCTTAAGCAGGAAATACTGCTTAACATTTTCTGCTTAACATTTTCTGCTCAGCAGAAATGAGCAGGATACCAGTCACAAATGGTACACGTGACATGGTGTTTCGGCTGGTAACCTTATTCTGGTAAGAAGATTGTTATTGTGCTTCACTTTTTTTTGTGCTTAAGCAGCTCTATGAAATTGGGCCCTGAGAAAAATGAAAATTTAAGGGATTCAAATAAACAAGCAAACTTTAAACAGGAGCGTCTCTAAATGGTCATTTACTCCCCATTGAGGTGAGGATGATGAGTTGATGAGACCCAGAGGTTCCTTCATCTCATCTCAAGACGTTGTCTAATGTATCTTCCCATCCATGCTGTTGTCTTCTACCTCATACATTGGCATTAACTATGGATTACTGATGTAAATCGTCATGTAATATTGATCACATTCCTCTTCGATGCCCTACTTTCCCTCCAGTGTGATTTAATGTTGAGTACCATAAGAGGCTTATTTTCGTTTCCACACTCCATTTTGTTTTTAAAGGAAAAGTAAGTGGTCGGATTTGAAAGGAGCAATTAATTCCCCTTGTCTGGTTTTCAGTGAACACACCAAACATACAACCAGTGAAATGTCGTCACTGATGGCAGTCACATTTGAGTAAAAACAATAACAACCATTGTATGTTGTATCAAGGTTTTAATGCATGTTCCCCTGAGTCTTATATGAATTGAAGGAATCAAAATAAGCAATCAGTAATGTATGGGATCCTCAAATGCTGTTTCATTGGCTTTTAACACTATTTCAGAATGAACATTTCCTATGGAGGGTTGCTTATGAAACTGCTTAGGCCGTGTCCGAATTGGTGGCTACAGCTACGGCTACGGCTAGATTTCCGCGTCATCGTGCATTGAAGTATAGGACGTCCTTAGCAACACCCTTAGCAACAGCAGTAGCCGTAGCTGCAGTCGCCAATTCGGATACAGCCTTAGTTTGTCATGATACTTACCACTTCTGTACTCTGTCTTTGAGAATGTGATACAACTATCCCTGTTGTGACCCAAATGCATACTCTCTCCGTATAAATTTGAATATTTTAAACAACGTACGTTTGAGAAGTTTCATGTTGTGGGGTGATGAGATATTTGACATTGCTTGGTCCGAGGTGTTGAGGCCGGAAGCCTGCAAAGAATGAAATAAACCCTAGTATGGGCAATGTTGTGCAGATGCAGGACATTGTCGTTCCTTATCACTCGACTATCATGATTCCCCGATTCGCACACGCGCTGTGGCTATCCGCACTCTGTGTATACATGAACCATCCAACGATAGCAGGTGTTGTTACGAAAGCCTGACTTATTCCATTACCCACGTGTAAAATGGGTTCATGGCTTCCAGCGAACGCCCTCTATTGGTGGAATTGTCGCGATGTAGTGCTGAGTGTAGTAACATCAAAATATCTTGCACCAAGACTAGTTGCACAACTTGTTTTATGTTTATTTTTGACACTATTCTTGAAGAAAGGGTATTGTTTGGCGATTGTCAGAAGAATGGGAAAGTTGGAGTTGGAGATAACTGTCTTAAGAAATGTTACCATCTGAGATGCACGTCTGATGCTTCGATCTTAAAAGCACCAGATAGTTTTCCATGGTAAAGTGCATCATTGCATCATTTCAAAGGGGAACAAGGCAACCGCCATTGTATCAGGCTGGTAAATGTTCTCATATCTGAGAACACTATGACTGAATACAGTAAAGTTCCATTCCTTTAAGGTGTTGAGTATTAAGTTTGGAGGGCGAGTTTTTATAGGATTGATAATTCGTTTTTTCTTCAGGATCAGGGATGGTATGGAATCATTAAGTGCTTGATTAAGACACTTGTTTGTTGTTTTATTTGATAAGGTTTGTTTTTCAGACTGTGGCTTCATTTGATTTGGGATGTGTTGGATTTACGTCTCCAGACGTTAATGATGTTAGTGTTTTTCTGTGCAATGTTTTTCACTCTGATCCCAGCCTGACTTGAATAACTTCATACATGCTGCAACTCTCTTGTGTTCTATCTCAGATAAAGCTGTAAGTTTCCAAATAATTGAAACTGCGGTAGATTTGCATGCGGTTATGAGTTTCTAGTATTACATCAACATCGGACAATGAGATTAATTTTCATTAGCTGTAAAATACTTTGAGAACAAGTCATGATAGATTGGTCAAGGAGCAAATCTTCCTCGCTGTAAAGGTTATTCTTGCATGTTTGAAGCACCTCAACTCTATACATGAATTCGCTATAGGCTGAGGTAGTCTGCAATACGATAGTCATATATAGAGCCAAAAAAGAAAGAGAGAAGAAAAACCACCAGACACAAAAGCCGAAATTGAAAAGCGAGATCTCTGAGCTGACAAAATAACTAGGGAGCTGGCAATTTAACACCTCATCAGAACAATGCCGGCAACGATCGCCGCTCTGAAACCAGACACCTACGGCACAAACAAGAACGGGAGCCGCCGGTCCATAATGCCAACTTTCAGAAAATTAACTCACCGTGCCACTCTTAGTCAAAAGATAACTTCAAGGAAGCATAAAGCTTCTTTCACATTTTTTTATCTCATTGTGTATACACGTACAGTCGCATGCAGTGCGGTGTGTATGTGTGTGTGCGTTATTGACTCTCATATAAGTCTGTATGAGACAAAATAAGAAACTGGCTACGTATTCCAGTGGTGTTGACACTACTGTATTTGAGTTGCCACTCAGTGACGCAATCGGACGAGAGCTGTGAAGCGGCTCAGAAGCCCATGAGAGATTATTGTTCATCCCTCGGCCTCTTTGGTTCACGGAGTGAATAGTGTAGTGAGTAGATCTGACAGCCGATGACTTGCTGCCAATCCTTCTCTACATGTTCTGGTTCATTGTAAACGGGAGACGTGGGCGGTAAAGAGTTTTTGGAGGCTTAGTTCATCTCAGTCTAGTATTTAAAAAAAACAATGTGTCCCATCTGAATATTTTTTCCCAAAAAGAAAGAAGAAATAAAAAGGGCTTACTTTGGTTGATCTAGATGGCTTGCTAGGTAGAAATAATCAGGGATTTATTTGACCTAAAAAGGTACAAGAGGTTAAATCCACAATCTCGTGACGCAATTCTCTGCACCCTGGAAAGTGTCACACCTTCAATCACGATGTATTGTTTGTTTGCTTTGACTTCATCAAAATGTATCACTTTATTCAGCTGTGTGCTTTTGGCGTCTCTTTGCTGTGTGCTTTTTTTTTTACTAGCAATTTTAGAGGAATACATTTTGACTGGAAGTGAAGCGCCTCAAAATAATTATCACATTGTTACATCGATGTAAGTTCTCAAAAAACAAGAGATACACACATGGTGTTACCTTAAAACCAAATATACATTGATACCTCACCATGCAATGCCTCAAAACCCATATTAAGTTTAAGTTCCCATTTTAAAAATTACCAAGCAGAAGAATTATAATTTTTTTGTGTCAGGCATAATAAATAATAGCGAAGTAATTGTGAATTATTAACAATGGTGATAATATAGAAGGGGTGGTAGCATAATTAATAAATAAGGTAGATGGCAATAAATTTCTAGACTTCTACAGGCTGTCATGAACACATGACAGATCAGAGTCAACTGATGCAGTTTGGGAATTTTGTTGGAATACTAGAGAGATTATCTGTTACCAGGTAAACTAGGTCTCTTAAATTACACTCCTGGGGTATGGGGAGGGTTGAATATGTAGGGGGTAGGGGTTGCTGAGGGGAAGGTCAAGTGGCAAGTAGGGTCTTATTTCTTGTTTTCCTACTTTCTTGTTATCTTTTTGGTTTGTTAAAAAAGAAATAATAATAAAATCAGGGGGCCTTGAATCCCAAGCTGTGTGGATGTCCTAGTGCCAGTGTCAGATCTGTTTTTGTCCATTAACCTTGCTTGGTTCAGGAGACTTTATAAATTTGTTATCCAGGCATACATAAAGCGGTAGTTTTGTCAGTGTTACCAGTGTTTTACATTGACTCTGACAGTCTGAAAGCGGAGATGAAGACTAAAGATACCAGTGTACCCTATATTGATTCTAGCATTCCAAGATGCAACAGATGTCAGCATTACTGGTTTGGTGTTTTATACTCTGAGATAACAGTGTTGTACCTTATCTTGTAGGGTGATTGTACAACAAATGTTGACTGATTTTACTCATGCTATGGTTAAAGCTAGGTCTCCCTCGGTGATCCCGGACCGTTCTATTTTCCCTCGCCTTTGCCACGCAAAAATAGAATGCTCCAGGGATCATTTCAGGAGTCGTAGCTTTAACCATAGCACTTGAAGCAGTCAATATTTGTATAGTAGTATGCGTCACAACTTTCCATCAAGTAATTATTAAGTGTTTAGAGCATAATAAGTGTCTGTTCTGAAATTAATTCTTCATGCCTGCCACATTCTTCCTATCACTTTAGAGAACTAATGTCTGACGAATTGTCAACAGGTAGCCCAAGATGAGTACAATCATCCAAAATATGTATCTGAAACAATTGACCCATATTAGCACAGGATTGAATCTCCACGAAGGGGTTAATTAAGTCGGCTCGGCTCGACATTCGCCATACGGCCGGTTTGTCCCTTTCCGAAACAGAGATTCCTGTCATGCATGAAATTCCCTTTGCTTGATTGAATCTTAAGAAAAAACCGAGAGCGACACGGCTCGTATGTGTCGGCTCGTTCGTGGTAACCCGTGAGTCAACAAGGACATAAAGCTGTAATTGAATCCACTGGCATGCTTTGTAATTATCGGACGTTCGGCTGTAAATGGTATGTTGCTTCATATGCCTCGCTTGAAAGGTGGTCAGTTTTTGAGTTTTGTTTTGATATTGTGAGTACAAATACTCAGAATTCTTTCTTTGTCACCAAGTTGTTGTCATTGTCAATTTGTGATGGCCTTTGTCACTTGGTTTGGTTTCATTGTTATGCTTGGATAGTGTTATCCATTGTACAGTGATGTTTTATAGGGTCTCTCTCAGCCAATGGTCTGCGCCGTCCATTGAAACAGAATCGTCTTTCCCTTCATCTTTCTTCATGTTCAATGTTACTTTTTTTCATGATATCCTTCACTCTCACCCTTGTTCTCATCGCTATGATCATCACCAACACTGGCTCTACCCTTAACCGTTGTCATCATCAACACTGCCTCTACCCTTAACCGTTGTCATCATCAACACTGGCTCTACCCTTAACCGTTGTCGTCATCATCAACACTGGCTCTACCCTTAACCGTTGTCGTCATCATCAACACTGACTCTACCCTTAACCGTTGTCATCATCAGCACATGCTCTACCCTTAACCGTTGTCATCAATGCCACCATCGCTGTCTTTTTTATCAGCATCACCATCACATGTCTCGCCCAATTAAATATAAGTTAATTAGACATTTGAGACGAGGGAGACATATTACTGTCTCCCTATTGTTTTTGTTTTCCTATATCTTTTCAGAATTTTACCAAAAAGGATGCATTGGGCTGAAAATCCATTATTTAGAAAGTTTGCGGGGGAGGGGTAGGACTACGCTGAAGGTTTTGGTCTGTGTAAAAAGTCTTTCGGAATGTCTCCCAAAACACATCGTTTCCTGTAATCATCATAATCAACAACACCGTCATCATCATCATTATCTTGGCAACATCCAATCTCCACACAGCCTCCTCAAGACATAACATAGATGATGCATGTTGATGGCAAGTGGGTTAATCTTGAGATTGCTCCTCAGCTGTCAGATGGTTCAGCTTATAGATATTGCCTCATTGCTGTTGACTCGTCTCATGCTCCTCGCATAGTTTCTTTCCCTCAGATTGCTCTTTGCCTGTCTGACCTCCGTCAATTCCCCCCCCCCCAACTCCCTCAGGCATCCCTTGCCCCTATGGAATGATTAACTCACGTTTTCTCCAGAGTGTCTCATTGCACGACGCGGACAAAATATTGACATTTTTTTTCCCCCAGTTGTTTAATCAATGGATGTTTCATTTAAATTACGCTGCAGGTCAGGATCTAACCTTGTTCAGGCCCAAAGGCATTTTGGGTTTTTT
Organism: Plazaster borealis; assembly: GCA_021014325.1. Classification (NCBI taxonomy): domain Eukaryota; kingdom Metazoa; phylum Echinodermata; class Asteroidea; order Forcipulatida; family Labidiasteridae; genus Plazaster; species Plazaster borealis. Next base: position 24,040,449 of record CM037471.1, on the reverse strand, counting down.
TGTTTTCCATTTATTTTGCCGCTGCACTGACAGCATTATGCAAAGACCTCTCTGTTGTTTTTAGTTTGTATCTCTTTCCAAAGAGCTAATGTCCATAATATGGATTGATGTCTGCATCGTTGATACTGAAGGATTCAAGGCCAGGTCTCCATTAAATCCCATCCCGACCAAATCCAACAAAATCCAACAGCAAGTTAGACTCTACTGCATCAGGTAACTGCAAAGCCAATACAGACTGCTTTTACCAGGACTTGTACTGCTTTGGTTTTAACAATAATCGGGACATTTGTAAAGTTCCCAAATCAAATGCTTTCCACACTCCCTGTCCTTTTTACAATATTGTCGAGCTTCTATAAACACGCAATTTCAGCTTTTTGTTGCAAACTTTCAAAATGTGTGCATAAATCATTCATTACAATAATAATACTAATAGTAATAACGCAAAGCTTAACTTGATTTACTAACTAGAATCCTTCTCTACTCTTAACAAAATCCAACCCAGTTGCTCCCAGTTGCTAAATGTATTCAATTCCACACTCTTGTTCATACATGTACATACAATTCTCTCGACTACCGTTCTCTGAGTTACCTCCCATCTCTACTTCCTACCCAGAAGTCTTCCTCGTACTCTCTCCGTTCTTCTGTCGGCGGATGTCTTGGTGTTCCCAAATCTTTATAAATTTCCTGTCTATGGTAACTAAGCACCCATTAGACTTTGAATCAGTTTACTAGTGCAGTCCTCGGTTCAACTGAATTAAACAAACCATGTTTGGTTTTGAAGGGTTGGGGATGGTGATAGGTAACCCCAATGGTCCCAAATCCTCAAAAATCCTATTCAGGAAGTTTTCTGAATTCTAGGATATGGTAGGGGGGGATAACAATTGCTTATCACTGGGCCAGGCATATCGATCTTATCAAAGTCCAGTGGGTATTGAGTTCCCATAGAGTGGAGGATTTCGGAGAATATGGGAGGGTCTGCAGCCTATGACAGGGGTAGGGCTAGTAATATTATTAATCATAATAAATAATAATAATACCAAATATATAATAATAATATAAGTCCAAACATGCTCTGTAAAGTGAAGTATCCCTGACTATTCTGTGTCTGTGTAACACATAGGTTTCAATTTGCAATATCACTTTCAAACATGACGAACAGCCAAGTACCTTTCAGATTTCATTGATTTCACTTTTTCAGAGCGCCCTTTCTGTTACCCGCAGCACCTGTTGTGTCTCGAAATGAAAGACATGTTATTGTAAGCTCTTACTCATAGAGCACTAGCTTCCAATGTTGTCCAAAACCCTTGCAACAGTCTTTAGAAAATTGTTCAAACGCACTCGAAAATTTTCTATAAATAAATCATGGATGCCCAAAGTGAAATATACGACCTTGCTATTATTAAAAGCATTAGAGGGATGAAGAATTTTAAATAATAAATCTTTTCTGAACTTTTTCCATAATGCCCTTTTTTAGCCTGGGCAGGTAATAATTTTTGTCAGTCCTAATTTGTCCTCATTGTTATTTTCCTGTTTATACATTCCCTTCTTCCTTTTATCTTTTGTATCCCCTTTAAAAAAGTATAAATCCCACTCCCCTCGTTTTCCTCTCTACATTTTTCAAATTTTCCCATCATTTCCTTCCGCAATTTGACAAGAAATTTCTTCATCAGAATTCCATCTCTCTCTTTCTCTCTCTCTCCCCAACCGCCACAAAAAGAAGAAAAAAACTAGCCTCGCACTCTGCTGCGTTAAGTAGGCTGGCACCAAGTCCAGGGTCTGGACTCAGCCTCAATCAATACCCAATACTTACAATGTCTGACACGTCTGCTCCGACACATTGTATCAGTGGAGTATTTGCCGGTAAGGGCGTTGGTGTGCCTGATGCGCATCAGTGATGAAATACGCACTCCCTCATTGTCCAGAAGAAGAGAAGGAAGTCTAGCTACTGACCAGTGTGATAATACAAACACTGTCAAGCTTCATCACCTCCCCTCCTTCCTTATTAAATTCTTCTTACAATAAATTGATGTAGAAATTTTACTATCAAGTGGTTGGCTTTGTAAGTTCCCTACTTCCACATTGACTATTAATGCACTAATTTGCAATTCATTGTAAGATAACGGACTAATTTTCCTTCCAGCCTCATTTTGGGTTTCATTGATTTGAATGGATGAACAAGATGGTTGTGATATGATTAAGGTTGATTATGTATGGTGGTAGTGAGCCAAGGATAGGGGAGTGTGTTTTGGAATGTTCTTAGATGAAGAAGAATTTACTTTTGTTTATGCCAATTCGTTCTTGAAATCAAAGTACCCATATTGTGGGGTTTATTGCAGCTTCTTTAATACATGTGATTTTGTTGAGAGTCCTTTTAACTTTTACAAATAGTAGCTTCAGTGAGCTTTATCTTTTGCCAGTTTTCAAGAATTTATAAAACTTTTTTCAAATCCTGGGTCCAATTTCATAGCACAACAAAAAATGCTTACAACAATACGGTTACCAAACAAAACTGGTAATCCTGCTTAGTTTTACTAAGCAGAAACATGTTTAGCAGAATTATCTGCTTAAGCAGCTCTATGAATTTGGGCCCTGGGTCAAATGTGCCTCTGAAAGAAATGATTTCAAGAAATCTCTACCATTTCTACCTACACAAGTGGGACATGTACTTCTTTAACACCTGATTTGATAATAAATTGTTGGTGGGGAACCAGTGACAAAACACTGTATATTGCACAGCAATTTGGCTGGTAAATTATTTCTTCCCGTAGGAAGATTTCTTAAAGATTTGTTTGAAATTCGTGAAATCAGACTCTGCTCATTACATGGAGTGTTGGTTATTGGCAGGTTCATCTACCATGTGTTCTCAGCGTGGGGGGGGGGAGGCACAGCTAACTAGCTGTGCATACACCCAGCGTCATACCAGACGGCTGTATTTATGCATGGTTTGTCAGAATTATTTTCGTGATCGGCTGTTTGTTTTTCAATTTGCTTTCAATATGACGCTATTTGTATTGGGTTGGATTGTTTCATGTTTTATGTATTTGCTAGGCATGTGTATTTCCAGCTTTTTCGGCTCTGCTCTTCTGTCCTCTCATTTTCTTTCAAACAAAACTTGTTCTTTTTTAATAAAACGGGCAAATAGATTGGTCGGTTTGAGGCTACAATGTATACACCTTTTTTCAAGTGGTGGCTGTCAGAAGAAAAGGTTATTATATTTCTGTTTGAATTTGGGAACAGGAATCCTCAACATCGTTCAGCTGCTGCCCTGGTGACCGCACGTTCCTTTAAGTTGGTGGTTTTTTCATGATGTCCGTCCTGGGTAGATTTGGCAATCATACATGTACATGTAGCTAGAGTTAAAGTGTCCCTTGCTGAGTCTCTTGCCAATATTGGTTAGAGGCCTAGCTGGAAGAAGAAATTTCTTCATTTAAAAAGAAGAAGTTTTACTTTCTTGAAGCTCTGTCTTGGATGGATTTCGCAAATATAACTCATGGAGCAAGCATCTCTTTCTGATAAGAAGAGTTTCCTTAGCATTTTTTAAATGTAACTTTTCAGAATAAGAAATCTTACAATGTATTTCCCAGCATGTCATCAGATTTTAGCATCTTCTTGTGAGTTAGGCTTGCAGAATATAACATTTTCGGTAACTTGTATGAATATAAAGAGAATAAGTTTGTATGTGTTTTGGGCTCAGTAACTTTCAAAGTAAAACACTGCTTTTCCTGTGATTCAGTTTTGTAAAGTCAGTTTACCACTGCAGTTGTTCAAGATAATCCTTTTGCAAATAGGTCAAAACACTTACCACAATGCGATTCTGTGACCTACAATAGCTTTTCACCTTAGCAACTCGTCGTGAACTTCCCATTCTTGGAATTCATTCAAAATGAAGCCATCTCCCAAGAAGTCAAGCAAAAACAACAAACGGACAAGTTGGGTTTGGGGGAGGGGGGACGGGAAGCATTTGCATTATCGGCATGCATGGCTGGGTGTTGAAGAGTCTGATGTATACTACAAGAGGAAGAAAAGCGTGTCGCGTTCCTCAACCATTCGCTGTCAAATCTGACAGTGTTGTATCACCAAAGACGGGAGAGATCTGGATTGAGTGTTTGAGGAGCGGGAGAGAAGGTGCTGGATGTTCTGCACAATACACCTTGGATGAGCGGTATAGGTATGAAGAGAGGCGGAGTATTGCTTACCTTGGGGATTTGCGTAGATTATCCTTGTTTCTTAAACGTGACAATTCTCATGACAGGTTGAACTGGTTAGATCTGAGAAGAATCCTATATGCTGTGTTGTAATGTGGAGGCAATTCAGTTCAGGGCTCCAAATTAACACTGGACCAGGAGGCCCGAGGCCAATTAAATTAACTTTTGGGCGGTAAACTCAAGACTGGACAAGTCCGAGGGTCTTATGTTTTTCAGCTGAATAATTTAACACTTCAATGTGGAATATTTTAATAAAATGAAATTATGTTCCAGTGTTGACTTTGAGTCTGGTAAATAGGTTCACTTCTGTTGAGTATCGAAATATACATAATCACATATAAAGACAAATGAGATAAATCTTCTCTCAGTGCTTGTTTAAATAAAAACAGATTCTATGTAAAACTGTGAAGATTGTGTTGTCACATTTTGAACCTGGTCTTGTAAAAAAAAAGTTGTGTTCCAGTAAAAATTTGAAGGTACAAGCCCTGCGGTCTTGTGGCTTTTCCCCTCCAATTCGAGCCCTGTCAGTTGTCTCTAACCATTGGAACTCTTTGAAATGGTTTTTGTGAGGGGGGAAAAGTGTTTCAGATTTTGATCTGTTTGCTCCAATTTATTAAGGGATGGAAAGTTTGTTTGATTGGAATGACACAATTCCTTTCAGTTGAACAATCAGTTTGAAAACAGCTTTTTCTGATTTAAAGTTAAGCAGTGTGAATTTTTATTCTCTGTAAGTAAAATTCCTGAGGCAGTTGTCAAGTAAACCAGTTCAGACAACTGAGTCAGTTACTGGGAATGTGCTCTGAGAAATATCAGTTGGTTGCAGTTACCCTAGTTGTGTGACGTTATTCAACGTAAAAAGGTCGCTGAAATTACTGATCTTATGAAAAAATATATACGCAGATTCCGAGAATGAAAATCAGCTTTCTGACAATTTGAAGTATTGATGGATGTGCACTGATGATCTCTTAAGTGCAAATAATGGAAAGTTTGTCTGTATGGAGAATTTTCCGCTCTCTGAGAGTGAGTATTTCTGATAACAATCAGCGCTCGGACAAGTTAACATTTTAATGAAACCCTAGGGTTTTAAGTCATGGAATTGTGTTTTTCTACGGGATGAGTCCAGTATTTGTCTGCTGCCTAAATGCACAATTCTGCCCAAGATGTCCTTTTAACTCGTGACAAATTAAGCTAGCTGGTCCTGTGGGCTAGTCACCGAAAAAGTTTATGGCAAACCCTTGTATCAGTGTGAAGGAATAGTACTTGGGCAGACTTTGCATTTGTGCTAATCATATTAAGAAAACACCTAATTGTTGAACCAAGATCTCCTGTGAACTTGTATTTCATGATGCATTAAGTCACAGAGCATTTTAAAGGTCCCCCAGTTAAGGTATTCACTCAACTGATAGTGAATTTGGCTGTCACTAAATAATGCTTAATTTTCGAATCTTGTGACGAATATTTTGGACTAGTTAAATAATGGGAGAAGTAGGTATGTGTTGTTCAAAATACTGTGCTGAAGAACTTTTTGCCAGCCGGGATTTGATCTTTTAGATAAACCAGGGCCCAATTTCATAGAGCTGCTCAAGCAGAAAATATTGCTTAACATTTTTCTGCTTAGCAGAAACGGGCAGGATACCAGTCATAAATTGTACATGTGACATGGTATTTTGGCTGGTAACCCTGTTCTGGTAAGCAAAATTTTGTTGTGCTTAGCTATTTTTTGTGCTTAAGCAGCTCTATGAAATTGGGCCCAGATATAAATCTCTCATTCAGCATCATGGGAAATGTGTTTTTCTCGCTTAACATTCTCACATACACCCTAACGAACTTTGTCTCTCTGGATATCACTCCAAATGTGCCACGGTTGAACTCCATCTAAATCCCCCCCCCCTCACAGTTCTGTATCACTCCTTGTGATCTCGCTTGATGCAATCGTAAAGTGAGATTATTCAAGGGAATGAATGAAAAACAGAGTGGGAGAGGGATACATTTCTTGCGGTTCTGCGATCCCTTGGGTGTCGGTACAGACAGAAGATCAATTACAAAGGTGTGTTTTGTCTTGATCAACCGGGGATGTGGTGATATTTTAGGCTAGGGTAGAGATGCACTGATGCAGAGAGTGAATGAGTGTGTCTCTCGGTCGTCGGCAGAGCAACTCCTTCTCCCGGATCCTTGAAGTGCCATCCACGCGCGTCCTCGATACCGTCTTAGTGCTAGTCATGACGGTTTATGTCATCAAGATAACATCCAGGGTGTCCTTGGTAATAGTCATTCGGAATCTAAACCTTTGTATAGTGGCACTCAAGAGGTAAACCACATCAGTGGCCACCTTATGCAGGGGCTACCTTCCATGAGCTGCTTCATTTATAAGCACATAAATTATCTAGATACAGAAAGATATTGCCGTAACCATAACAAAAAAAAACTTGCAATGAAAACTGTAAAGTCTGGTTCCCTGCTTATTTTCCCTAGTGTATAAATATGCTTTGCATTACATTCTCCCAGTCCCAATTTGCACCAAATGCCTTCTCACTACAAGTTGTTTCATCGTGATCAAAGACATTTGTAAACATGCTATATTTTTTTCACATGACTCAGGAAAGTACTGAGTAAACAGTTCTTTGCAAACATCGATGTATGTGTTAAACACAAATAATATTCTTTATCCCTGATTCAAGTTTAACATCTAATAAAAGTGTTATTGGTGCTTGTAAGCTTTTTCAAGAAAGCAAAATTATTCAGTGGTCTGATAATTTCTGTGCTTGAGTAGCTCTATGAAATTGGGCACGGATTGATGCCTCGGTGACCAGAACAAGTTTTCTCCAGAGACGTTCTCATTGTAAAGTCCTGTTTTCTCAACGATTTATGACTGTTCTCATTCAAGACTGTCAGACCAGACTTAAGAAGTGTACTCAGTCATTCTTGTCTAGATTAGGTACTTAAATCACAATTTAAATTATGCAGAATGATTGATAGAGTTCTTTAATTAGCATATGGCCTTGATGAGTTTCCTCCTTGAATGCATTGTGTGCTATCATTCATTTGCCCCATCTTGATAATGTTTCAATGCTTGTTCCTTGGACTTAACTTTAAAAGGCAGGAACTTACATTACATGTGGCATGTCGCAGACTCAAGCTCTGGTCTTGACACTTGTGTCCTTAAGCAAGACACTTAACCATTATTGCCTCGTCCTTCGGATGGGACGTAAAGCCATAGGTCCCGTGTGTTGTGTAATGCATGCAAAAGAACCCAGTACACTTAGCAGTAAGAGAAGTGGTTCGCACAGTGTTTTCTGGTATTAGTGGCTGCAGATTACCCAACAGCACCTTGTACAACTGTTACATGGTGCTATAGTGATAAACAAGTCTTTTTTTTTTAAATATAGCTCCGCATACCTTGCAGAAAAATATAATGGGCGCTTTTAGATGCCCTCGAGTGTTATGAAGCACTGTATAATAAGAACTGGGTATTACTCTTACATGTTCAAAATTAGTCTTTGAAAAGGAACACTTATTTCAGTCAACCTTAATACAGTCAACTCAATCTTCTAGTTTTGCAAATAGGTAATAGGATTTAAAGCTAGTCTATCAGAACATCAATGCAATCGTCAATCACATTTTTTTTTACCATACCATGTTCAATGAATGCATGATTTCCTGTTACGCTTTTTTTTTCTTCAAATAAATTAGAAGACATTTCGGACAGTTTGTGAGGATACCGATAGTCCATGCCTTCATAAAAATAAAGGTAGTTATTGCAAAATATTGTTACTGTTTTGTAAACAAAAGGAATCCATAACAGAGATGCAATAAGTGTTTTGGGGACAAAGTAGATTGTTTTAGTTTTACCCGTATGTGCGATAAGCACTGCATACTCATTGCTTTCCGAGCCTTGCAGTGAAAAAACTGTTGCTAAGGGTGTTGCTGAGGACGTCCTGTACTTCAACGCGGTGATCCAGCCATAGCCGCAGCCATAGCCGCAGCCATAGCCGCAGCCATAGCTGCAGCCATAGCCACTAATTCGGACTTGGCCTTGTTACCGCTTTACCCATACACTGATGTGTGATCAGCACTGCATACTGAGTCATGCAGAAAATAGTAATCCATAACCATAACAGTTTGTCTGTAGAATAATCTGATAGACTATGGAAACCATAACAAATATATCAAATGTACACTGGACTCCCCCTGTAACATTTTGCATCTCTAACAAAAGGAAAATTGACATCACTCAAATTTAGCGCCTCTGGGAAAGTTGAAATTGAGCTTGCTAAACATATCAGAGTGTAGCAAACTGAGTCAGTTCAGTAACCGATGAAGAGTCGCAGCTGACAACCAAGTAGTGATTTGTCCGCTTCTTCTACTCATCCTTTACCATCATCTTTAAGATGCTAACATAGAAGTACATTGCAGCCCAAGGCATGCTGTCTCCTGAAGATGAAACACCTTTTTAAATGGAGAGCCGGTGCTCCCTTGTTGACATTTTCCCTCCTTGCTTTATTGGCCTCTGAGCCGAGTTGAATGAATGGTTATTGTGTGTTCCTTGACTGGAGCAGGAAGAGACGACTTGAGATGTTGCCTAACAGTCTTGCTGTTCAAAACTTGACCTGATGGGCACCTTTTTGCAAATTAAAGCTGGAAGGGTTGGTCTATCATGTTAGCCTCAACCACGGGAATCCGATATCTGGTTTACCAGTGGAGGAAGAAATTACTCCAATCAATCTTCAAGACACAATCATAGAACTGCTCGAGCACAGTATTCACTAAGCACAGAGTAATTTTGCTTACCAGAAAGAGGGTTACCATCCAAATTATCATACCATGTGAACTATTTGTGGCTGGTTCACGGTTTAGTTTTCTCTACTAGCAGAAATTTTTCAGGTGATATTTTCAACAATATCAGAGGAAAGTTTGAATAAATTTTAGCACACTCTCGTATTGACTGCACTGAATGAAGACTTCAAGTCTAAGATAAGCTGAAAATGGACTCCATGCGCCAAGATAGTGACGTCAAAAGAGAGGAATCAGAGGTGTCATTTCACAGGTGGCAGCTGGTATTGGTACAACGCTGAACACAAATTACTTTGAACGTGGTTTCTTGTCACACAGTCGCAGATTTTAATTCACTTGGAGTTTTCTTCATCTGCATTGCCAGAATGGAATTTATGCTTGATTCTGTTGTGAAAAGAAATCGCACGTTTGATCGTGCACACTTTCGTGTGTAATATAATTTTATTTATCTGTGTTGTGCATTGCATTATTGATTTCTGTTAAATAGGTTTGATAGCATTGAAATTGTAAATATTTGTTTTAAGTTCACGCAATGTGGGTTATTTTTTAAAGTTCCCTAGATGAGTGGTGTAGTTTGCTAGGGGATTATTTACATCTGGCTCAAATCAAACAAACAAAAATAATCACCATTAAAGTAACCCCTGTTTTATTTTTAAGATGTGGCGTGTTGTGGCTGAGCGGTTAAGAGCACCGGACTCGAGCTCTGGTGTTTCTGATCAGCAGAGTTCGGGTTTGAGTTGCGGTGGTGGCAGTTGTGTCCTTGAGCAAGATACTTTACCATAATTGCTTTGCCCTTCACATGGGACATTAAGCCATAGGTCCTATGCACATTATTATGACTGGTAGTGCATGAAAAAAGAACCCAGAACACTTATCATGAAAGAGTAGGGGTAAACCCCAGCAGTTTCTGGTTCATCTAGCAAGCACTCTTGTTTTCAGGTTTCCTCAGGCTTGCGAGCTACAGTGATTAAGTTCACTTATGAGGCATCGTTGGTTTCATTACCAGAAATACATAATAATAAAGATCTCATCTTGTATGAAAATGACCTTGTGCGTGGGTGGAGGAGTTCCACTGCATCAGAACTTCTTAATTTTTATAACCAAATAACCTTAAAAAGCTGATAAAATGAAAGACG
>CM037471.1:23829817-24029817 GCA_021014325.1 Plazaster borealis | reverse complement strand
CTGTCCAGAGTGGTGCCGGAGAGATTGTCATTTGGGGCCTTAAGAGCTGGCAAGTTGACTACAGCCTGTAGGCGACTATTCAAAACATTTTCTAAATTATTTGGAACTGCTGTCAGCTACGTACACTGTAGACTCACTGTACATATTTATTGCCTTTAATACCAAGGCAAAAGTGCATTAACCTTACACACAATGTGTATCTAGACTGTGCAAGTCTCGAACATTGGGATCTGTTAAAGTGCATGAGTTTGTTTCCTTCACACATTAAAGCAATGTACGTGGGACCAAAGTGGTCCCAAAAATGTTTGAAAATGCACGAGACTTACACGATCTATTATAGATTATTACTATCCCGCCTGTATACCTTTAAGCTATTCTATCATTAAAGCATGAATCATGGCAAAACAGACACCCAAACATCCAACTTGATTCAAGGGAAAGGATTGTATTAACTACATGTACTTTGTACTTGACCCGAGAAATAGATCCAAAGCGTTGTTACCATACAAACCTCCTCAGATCTTAAAGATTGTGTCTTTCACATCAACACCTGAGCAGCTGAATTCTTAAGCCTGACATCTTCAAGTTCATTAGAGCCTGAACATCAAGGGACAAGGCATTGACGGATGACCGGAATGGACTGCCAGCCCAGGGTGTGAACTGGTCAGACTAAATCTAATGCAAAGATCATCAATAGGGGGTAATGGGAAACCCCCTCTTGTTTACATAAAGGGGGGTGTTAGTAAGAAACTAGAAATTTTGTTTCAAAGAGGGGCATCTAATTTGATCTCTTAGAAAATTGTTACATGTCTGTAAATGGAAGCTAAAGAAGGGCGCCAAAACTCAAACCAGGGTGTCCAAAAGTCACCCAGCCTAATACCATGGGGTGTTCTACAATGTAGACTGCAAAAGTTTCCCCAGTGTCTCTCTGCGAGGTCATCTCAGGTGTGTGACCTCCTGGAATGACATCATGACTATTTTTATCAATGTGAATTATTGATGGCGTATTAATATTTTGTATGACTTCCGTCTTCAGTAACATTGAGGGAAAAGCCTTTTGAATCCTACAAAATCTATCTGAAGTTAAAGTCCAACAAAGGTACTGTACAATAGACAGGTAACAACAGTACGTATGTGTGTGTGTGTGATCGCATTCACATCGTCTGTACAAATTCCCCTTTCATTCAGTAACACTTGACATAAAATAAATCAGAACGCAAGTAAACTGGTGAAAAATTCAATTGTGATCAAAGTACAGAAGGCCATTGCAATGTTTTGCTTGAGCGACTTTGCATTCATTGGCTGGGGCAATCCTAAGGGGAAAGGTTTTTTAAGCTGAAGTCAGTTGCCAATCAAACTGCCAATCGGACAGGAGACCACAGTTTGGGTCACCCAAAACCTTGGAATTTTAATGGGGACAATGGGGTGTTGTCCCCCTGCTAATAATGACTGCGTTACATGTGACTCATGACATGGGTTTCAAGCAGTAACACGTACAAGTATACATATGTACAAGTAGTAGGGCTACGTACGCCTGCAGAAATTGTACACAGCTCTATAGAAGAAAAGAAATGTTACTTTTAATGCAGATGGTAGCATAGGATTGTTATAACAATTTTATTTAGCATAAATTCATGAATAGTGCAAGGATAGCATATATAAAAATTGAAAAAAGTAAATTGCTCTAATGCTGTGTGCTTGTTTTTTTAATGCAATATATCAAATTGGTTATCAAACAATTCAACAAATATTGTGTACACCAACGTAAAATGGATCTTGTCCGTCATCCTTTTTGGTCTACTACATATGTAGTCCATGCAACCCTTGAACATTAATGTACGATTCCTTTCATTGTACATGTACACCATACACATTGCAATGAACATAAGGTACACTAAGTATTTTGTTTTACATTCAGTGTTAAATTTTGAGCTGAGTATATTTTTCTGCACAAAGAAGCCCAGGGCTGAACAAATTCTAAGTGAGGCGCACAGTGTGTATGGTGAATGACCAAGAGCCACAATTCAATAAGTTGGCTGATTGTAACAATGACCTTTTTAAAATGAGGTTCACGGCACCGAAGTGTGAAGTGGAGAGGAGGGAGGGGGGGGGGGTGGGCGGTAGCAGTCATTGAAACTCAATCTTACTGAACAGCCAATCCACCCTAAGGCGTTTATCATACAAAACGCCATCAGCCTCCCGCGGCATCCCAATCTTATAGAATTCCACCTCCGCCCCTTTTGGTGCATTTTCCCCCCAGAGGAGACGGTCCCGAGCTGGGTAATTATCAAGCAGTAATGTTCAAGACTTGGCAATGTCCCTAGACTGCTGTGGGACATTGGGGGAGTCAAATGAGTGCTGAAGTGCTTTGTCATAAATGTAGACAAGTCAGAGTTTGGCAATGAACGAGAGCAAGCAGTAGTCTGACCATCGGTTAATTTAACTCTCTTGTATTCTTAACTTCAATAATGTACAAAAGATTTCAATTGGTTTCAACTTTCATAGTGTATACATGAAGACCAATCCATTTCAGGTCAATTTCATAATCCTGCACCGCCATTACTGCAGGACACTTTTACGCTCACGTACGAGTAGCGCGCAGGCTATAACTCGTGTCATGTTGGCGCTTAAAGTAGTTGCATCAATATTATTGGTCGATTATGCCTGTGATGCATTTATACAGAAAGTGAACTTTGGGCATATTTGTGTCCCAGTTATGGTGGGAAAACACAAGTACGGTTTATAGGCCTTGAATCAACACAAAGTGAAACTTTGGCTGGGTACATGTACAGACATCATTGTACATGCATGCGTTCACTACTGTCCATGACGATTGAACATACATACTGTACATGTACAGTACGAAGGCCCTGAACAAGAATGCTTGGCCATATGTGGGAATCTGCCTCATATAATGTTTTGACATTTATCATAATCTATTATAAACAAATTCTTCTCCTTTGCCTGACGACCTCACAGGAAAACAAATAATCTTATCAGTGGATTCCTGAGTGTCTGCTCTTATTTGATAATCGAGCTCTGTCTTATAATGGAATGAACAGAGTTCTTCTCAGTGAGTTATGGAGCTACAAAGATCCCGCGATCCAAGGAATCAAAGTGTTATTGTACAGTATGTGAATGCAAGAACTTTACATACGTACATGTAGTTTACAACACATGTACAGCAGAAAACGGAATGCTTAGAGTACAATATACATGTGTACCCTGGAGAAATTTGTAGAAGGAGAAAAGTTAATCACCATACCAATTATCGTACATCTTCCGGACACCACATACACTACAGTTACGTTTCTTTAATAACTTTAAAAAACAAAATCCCCTACCTATACAATGTAGGCTACATTATTGTTGGTTTATTTCATACAAGTAAAACATGACAGAATGTACAGTATGGCAACAGATACATGTAGGTTATACTATACTATACTATACATTAAAAAGGGTTATTAAAAAAAAGAGTCAAGTAAAATATTTGACAAACATAACCAGACAAAACTCTATCAAGAATACAAAAAAACATTCCCCCTTCCATGTACTACAAACCCCAAGGGAACCAGGTTTTTTTTAAGTGCAAGACAAAATAAAAGGGTAGTTGGGATAATCTTTCTTGTTTACAGTTTGTAATCTGCTTGTACCAACAATTCAATTTTTGTGTGTTCCCTTTTGTTTACTTGTTTATAGTATCTTTATTTACATACATTTCATATTTTTTGAAAGGGGGGTTTTAGGATTGGATGGGACGGGAGGTGGTTCATCCTCTCCACATTTAGTAGGCTCAGGCCATATCTGAATTGGCGACTACAGCTACGGCTACGGCTGTTGCTACGGGTGTTGCTGAGGACGTCCTATTCTACAACGCATGATGACGCGGAAATCTAGCCGTAGCCGTAGCTGTAGCTGCCAATTCCGACAAGGCCTTAGGATGTAGACACCAGGTAACCTTTAACAACTAATTAAATAAACTTTTATTCAGGTCGTGACCAATGTTGTACCATTCATCTAAACTTGGTTAATGTTATCTAAATTGTCAGCTAAGCCTTGGGTTGGGAAGGGGAGGGAATAGAGGCAGGGTGTTTGGCTTAATTATGAATATGTCTCAAGTTTAATTTAAACTTACGATAAGGTGATCTTTTAATTATGATGTACATTGTACCAGTGCGTACCTTCTGGTTAATTTGGCAAGCTGACTTAGCGTGTAATGAACGTTATTGTACTTTCCCTTTAAATTAAGACTGTCCCTGATTAGTGTGCTTTCTGATGACTCACTGGCAGTGGAGTGAAGCCAGGATCATTTCTTCATTTAAAGACATTGCGGAGGAGGAACATGTGGGGGGGATGTGGAAGAGGGGGGATGTGGAAGGGGGTAGATGTGGCCTCATATTGTACAAATATGCAAGGCAGGGGATTTGGGGCAGTTGGTGTCTGGGTAAAAAGAGAACCTCTCCCCAGGATTTTCAAAACTGTGCCAGGGCACTTTGGACTCAAATTGTGCAAGTTTGACCTAAGCACGCTGAATTGAAACAAGGTCCTAAGAATGCCGTTCCAGAGAACCTGATGCAAAAACCTGATCCAGGGAATGTTTGACGTGCAATTGCAATCAAACTAATGGACTATTTGTATGTGATAGCATTAATAAATGTACAATGTACACATTATGTATACCAAACTTTACAGTGACCATACTGTACATGACACCTCTTGACTGTCATCCACTTCCAAAACAAATATCAAACAACCTGACTCAACTGTTTACAGTTTCACTCACAAATCAAGTCACACGTTGCAAGTTGGTAAAACACTTTCGTACACTTGACACTTTCAACTGTGTACATGTACAGTACGTGTTTTGTACATATCATCACCAGAATGCCCTGGCTCAATCGTTCTCCATGCCTCAATGCAGACACACTCTACAATAGCTCTTGAATATTACTATTTTAACATCATGTACATTGCATGTCCAAATTGTTTTTTCTACGCGTACAGTACACACTCTATCTTAAAGAAAAAATGCTACATTAGAAATGGTCATAAAATTATTAGGGGGTTATAAAATTACACATCGTGCAATATGTACATCACATGTAGTGACAACGAATTTACAATCGTGGAGAAGGTCCAATGTACATTTTTTTAATGTACACAGTAAATATACATACCCACTACTATACCCAATACTCCCTGATTTTTATGACCTTGATTACGACTGACTGATGGCCAGCAAAGCAACTAAATCTCCATTTCACTCAATGAAAAGGAGATTCTCTTTAGAAATCTCAGAATGAAATGAACAGGGTCAAAGATTGAGGTTAGGAATAACTTTAATACAATTCTTTTTAAAGGTACATATGTACTGTACAAATGTGAGGAACTGTACATTTCTAAAGTACACAAATAAAATACACAGGTTGTACGATGTATGTACTGTATGTACAATGTACTATGGCACAAAACCATGAAATAAAATTAACCCATATCGGCCTTACAAAGATTACCCATGTAAGAGAAAACCTGTAGGCCTATCTAGAAAAACATTAGGGCCTAGGTTTCTGTCTTTCTTCATACTCTTGATTTTTGTAGCTGGTATGGTTACACTCCTACTTGTACATGTTCTGACCCCCCTACATGTATGTTCCAACACCCCTATGTTCCGACACCCCTATGTTCCGACACCCCTATGTTCCGACACCCCTATGTTCCGACACCCCTACATGTATGTTCCGACACCCCTAGTGTATTTCCTAATTCTTACCCTAACCCTAACCCTAACCCTAACCCTAACCCTAAACCTAGCGTGTAAATCATGAGGGTTTTCAGAACATAGGGTTGTCGGATAGAGCAGTCACCGCTGGTATGGTATCACATGGGAAACATGGCAATATAATACCACATTATTATAGAGAACTATTATTTCCAACAGTTAATACAGGATGTATGTTGGGAGTTATGTTTATTTGTAAGGCAGTAAATATTGAATGTTTTCAATTAAAATGCATGATCAACAAGAGCTATTTGGCTTTAAGACAGGAACAGTGTTTACATGTAGCCTACAGAGTAGAGTGACCAGTCAAGGTGATTATAGGTAAATTGTTCATAAAAAAACCCCACAGATTCCTCTTTAAAAATGTCAATTTTCATTATAAATCAGCAATCAAAAAAATATGTTTTACAGTGAATGATAGCATGTACCACGAACATGTAGTTTTGTGGGGGTTTTAAAAGCTTTTTTGTGAAGAAATTGCTGCAGATTATTTGAACATTAGTGTAGGAATAAAAATTGCTGTTTCGCGTATTCCCTCCGGAACAATTATAAATAAACATATTATTTGATAACAATCTTGAAAAGTTTGCACTTTCAAAACCTGGTTACAGAGCAGTGAACACCAGTGGCATCAATTTTGCCAAAAGTGACCCCTGCAAAATTTAACATAATTTCTCTTTCCACAAATATTGTGGCTACAAGCAGCTGCACTGCATTTTATGACCACCAAGAAACAATAAACCAGCAACAAACCTCGATGAGAAATCCATCAAGAATGTCAAGTATTTTTAATAATTCTTCAAAGTTGCGAATACCTCCTGGGTATTATATTTTTTTTTGTCAGTTGAGCTATGAGACACTGAGGAATGTTGCATTTCCTTTATAACTGAAACCAGCAAAAAAGAGACACACAATAAACATGACAATTGCTCAGCCTTTCAGTCATTGTACTTTTATTGTGTACGTTCATTGTTTCAAACACAAAGGAAACAGTAAAGGGGCAAACCTTCAGAGCATTTTATTTTCTCTCTACAATTAAGTCTTTACTGACCATCCACTTTAAAAATTAAGTGTCTTTAGACAATAGGCCGAGGCTAAATTTTCAATGAAATTTCCTCTTAAGTATAAACTGTGTCTTGTAACTTTGAATTTTACTGGACCAGAAATATTTTTACAAGACCTTATAGTATTCTTTTTTTATAACATTGCTTTCTTTTAGAAAGAAGTTTGGGAACGAAAAGCTTAAAAGTATACATAAGTAAATGTCTTAAAGCTGTGTTTGAAAAGACTGCAGAATTTGTTTAGTTTGGGGGGTTACTCACTGGCACAATGCTAAAATTACTGGACTCTGGCCAGTGAGCCAGTGGTTCAGTGGGTATTTGGAAAAAACACTATAGCCTACTGTAGGACTCATTTAGTTTTGATGTAACTGGCCAAATACTAAAATTACTGGACTCTGGCCAGAGGTCCAGTGGGTATTTGGAAAACACTACACTGCCGGACTCGTTTAGTTTTGATGTAACTGGCCAAATACTAAAATTACTGGACTCTGGCCTGAGGTCCAGTGGGTATTTGGAAAAACACTACACTGCCGGACTCGTTTAGTTTTGATGTAACTGGCCAAATACTAAAATTACTGGACTCTGGCCAGTGGTCTAGTGGTTATTTCAAGCCCTGTACCTTTCCATGCATTGTGCACAGTATCCCAGCGACAATCTACAAAATCAGTGGATATCCAGTTTATTACACTAAAACTATCTTGGGGTTTTTCTGTGACATTCTAATCACTTAAAACCAAAGCGAGGTTTGAAAGTCAAAAATAATCAGACCCCCTTTTTATATGACGGATTCAGTGTTAGTTATTGCCATTGTACACAAGGTGGTGACAACCTGATGATAAAGGCATCATGTACAAACTAAACTGGTACATTTGTGAAATTAACAGCAATTGCTGCATGACACTTTGTTCCCCTCATTTTTATCTAACTTCTTGTCTTTTTCTCTCACAATTAAAGTTTTTTCCTTTTGATTTCCAGAAGCCATGAACAGTACCGGCGTCGTTGAAATCCAACACCGGGTGTCTTAATGGACTCTGATCCAATGTTTTGTTTGATAGGAGCTTGGCATTATCTTCGGTAATGGAAGGCGACCAATTTTGAGCTGCCATCTATTCACAACTTGCAGCTGTGATTTTTAGAGGGGGGGGGGGTAGTCTGCTTCAACCCTGATTTCCATTATCAACAGCATTCATTATACAGCTTGTTTTTGGTGCAGTAAATATATGCTAGTTGTAGTAGGCCTTCGGAAGGTTTTTCTTAAGTGAACAAGTTGCCCAGGTCTTGGTCGTGGCCTTTGTGCTGCTAAACATGTTCGCAAGGCAAAACAAAAAGTGACGTTGAAGGTGGGAAATAATTTCTCAGCCCGTTACATGTATGCACACTGTGGTTAACTGAGGTCATGGAGGTACATGTAAGGATATTTTCAAAGTTTGATCAATTATACATCTTGTACACATAAACATCTTGCGGTTGCCAAACACAGTTTGTCAAATCCATAGAGCAAGGAAACAGTCAGTGCTCGAGGTACACATGTACAGCATACCTGGTACTTTGTTCTTGTTAATGTTAGAGCAAGGTATTATTTTGTTCCTTTAGTAATAGGTCACCTCAATGACAGAAATGAAAATTGTCCTGAAACACATCAAGGGGCACCACGGCAATGACCAGGGCCATGGAGACAATTGCCTCTTTTGCCTCTATGAAGTACCACCCCTGCAAGGGGCGGCAATGACCAGGGGCATGAAGGCAATTGCCTCTGTTGCCTCTATGAAGTAGGGCTGTAAATTACATATTCCCGCCTCCATTTAAAACTGAGCCTTTTCCAAGTTATTAGCATCCCTTTGAAGACAATCGACAACTTAAATGATTAATTGTACATCCAAAATTTAAAACTTATTTGAAGCAGGATACACCTTTACTTTATATGTCCAAAACAAGATAAATGTTTTGTAATGGTTCTGGAAAGTAAACTCTGTTAGATCAATGTTTATCATTCACACAATATCCAGTAACTGTTTTCATAAATCTTGTTTTTATAAATTATAACTTTTTTTTTTGATGATGATAAATGGATTGAAAGTGGTGACAAAATAAACCACAATAAATCTCACCAGTCATTCTCCCTACACCCTAATGTTA
The DNA here is from genome assembly GCA_021014325.1 of Plazaster borealis. NCBI lineage: Eukaryota > Metazoa > Echinodermata > Asteroidea > Forcipulatida > Labidiasteridae > Plazaster > Plazaster borealis. Next base: position 24,020,838 of record CM037471.1, on the reverse strand, counting down.
ATAATACACCTAACATACCCCATATTACTCTGTAAACAGAAAGTTCAAACAGGCGATAATGCTGATATTGAACGGCTTGCTTTTAAATCACAGTCTCCTGGAGTGATAATTTTGTATTCATGAGTTACAATGTACTCTATTAACGAGGTACACTAATTAACAAATTATAATGTTCATAAAAATTACCCTCTTTTTCCATGATGGCAGCCATTTTTAATACGGTTAAATTTACCTCGTAATAACCATGTTCCATTTACAGTCTTTGTACTACTTTAATTTAACATCTGCAAAACTACTGGTACTGTGGAGCTTAGTATAATCAATGAAGCCAATGCATTATTATGACCACGTAATCTTATTACACTATTCACAATACACATGAATAAAAAGCCAACATGGTTAATTGCTTCGTAGAGCTTTGCGCTAAGGTTGCAGAAATTGTAATGTACTGTAATGTATAAATGTATCATGACTGAATTGCATACGACTGAATGTACATGTATCATCATGACAGAATTGTATACATTTGAATGTATCATGACTGAACACTGCTGAATAGAAGCAGGAGGGCTTAGTCATGCGTTAACATACATGAAGTTTATTCATTAAATATTTCTTCAGCTGTACATTTGTAATGTACATTGTTCAAAGCATCTAAATATCAAAATTAGCCACAAATTGTTTTAAAACAGCTGTCTACATCACTGGTTTACTGTTCTTGCTCTAACATTGAATACCATCATTTTACTAGCATCCATATCTTCCGTTCGTATCTTGACCACACCACACATATGTTACTCATAATTTGATCTAAAATTACAGAACAAGTATTACAGTGTGCCCCAGATGCCACCATACATAATGCACATATTACGTGTCATGCGTAGTATGCATGCACAATGACACATTTCTTTGTTTGTTTTGTTTTTACTCTCTCTTATATACGGTACCTCAATTGTGTTTTTAAAGGAAATTTGCATTCGTCTTAGAGCAAACACTTCACTCGAATTGAATGTCGAACGACAAATAATGTGATGTGTTTGTTTTAGGGACAAAACATCACGCTTTTCTGCCTGTGTATGAAAGCCCCATTTTTTTTTCTTTTTTTTTTTAAAACAAGGTCCAGATTCAAGTTAAATTTCAGTCCTCATCATTCCCAGCCAATCAACACTCCGACTTGACGCCGACCCAGTGTGCTCTCGTTATTATTTATGAGTCAATAATCCCGAAGTGTTAACTTTCAGACACACCATGATTCACAACTCGGTCTGGCCTTTGACCAATGAGTCAATGCGTATTACTGCATTTGACGTCAGTTTTTATGTATTCTCATTGCACGGGCGGGTGGATGGACTGACAACACACACAATAGATTGTTCACTTACATGGATTTATGTATTCATGCAAAGTGGGATGCTTGAGTTGGACTACAAATCATGTATTATTACTGACTGAACCAGTGACAGGTCAGTAAGGAAATTGTTAAAATGTTAATTGGTTCACCTCCACAAATAGTTTTGTGATTGTACAACAGGGTTCTCCTGTGCATAAGCTATCGTATCGGGCTGATACTCACAAATTTCGAGCTGATACACGCAAATTGTGGCAGGACAGTTGTTTTTTTGGTTTAGGGTTTTTTATTTTTTATTTCAGATCAAATTCACAAAAATCGTGAAGATAAAACCATTTACATAGAATGTCCCAGATTGCACAGCAAGGCTTTTAAAACCAAAGATAAACACCAAGTAAAAAACATTCCGAGGACCTCGTTTCAATTCAGTGTGCTTTGGCCAAACTTCAAAAATTTGGGTCAAGAATGCCCCCCAGTTTTGAAAAATCCTGGGTAGAACCCTGCACAAAACTTCCTTGAAATGTCTTGTTGAGAACCCTCCAAAAACCCTCTAGATAAGGACCTATAATCTCTCACCACAACCCCACTACAAACCCCCCCCTTCCCCATATCACCGATAAAAGGAATATCTCAAATAATGAAACCACGTTCAGTCACATGGCTGAAAGATTCAACTTCAGGAAAATTATTATAAACCAATGAAGCCATTACATGTATGTATTGATGAATGACATAACATTGTAATATTATATTACTACATGTAGAATATCTGATCCGAGGGTATTGCAGTGCAAGTAAGTAACTCAACACCCAAACCATGAACTCTGATTATTGTGGTATGCTTGGCCCCATGCAAAGCATAATCAGGTTGGCAAGTGCAGTCCAGCAGAAAAAAACGAAAAATACACACCCGGATTTTTAAAAATTTTCAGCAATTGACAACACTTAAGTTATAAAAACTTTGGTTTAAAACACTCACTAAAGACATGACCTTTCTGCTGGTCATGATGTTTCTATAAAAATATGTAAGATCTCCTAATAAACATTGCAGGGTTTGCCCTTAACTTTTGTAGTGACTTGCCGGTGGGACCAGTTAGCTTGCTGTTTCACCAGTCCGCTAGTCCATATTTCATAAAATAGGAATGTTTTTCAACACTGAACTACCGGCTGGACCACTTTAATAAGAGACTGGTCCTTGGATGTTTTAACTAGCATTTCAGCCACCGGACCACTGTTAAGGGAGAACGCTGCAAGGTCTTTACTTAGGAAAAAAAAGATCTTGCGTTTCAAGAATCAATTTCTAAAAATATTTGTTGCAAGTTGAAGGTCCTTACCTGTACAGCAGGTTCATTAACCTCCTCCTGAAGCTCTGTTGGACTCTCAAGGTCATCTTCCAGAGACGAGTCCATGATCCCAATGAAAGTATGCTTCGGTCTCCGTTTCAACATTTCCTGTGCCTCAAGGCTCAACTGTAGCTCAAGTGCATCTGTGTTCATGTCTTCCTCCGTTTCATCGTCGTCCTCCTCCTCATCCTCCTCCTCATTTGTAATTACTGTTTCTTTGGTCCGCATCGCCATCTCCATCTTATCCAGGTTGCTGCCACCGATTTGGTCAATAATGCTTTGGTCGGTTGGGCTCTGCTGGGTTGTCGCATAGTTGGACGCAGTAAGGCTTGGCTCCTGGACTGCCCTTGTTGAAAGGAATGTTGAAGAAGCATCTGAGTTTGCATCAGTGTCAGTCTGGTTGCTGATCTCGTCCTGGGATTCCTCCAAAGGGAGGCCTCGACCAGGGGAGCCAGTCCGAGGTGACACAATGCTCGAGTCCCATGCTGGGCTCGCTTTGGTCTCCTCGACGTTAGAAGCTGATATGGTGATCTCACGCTCTTCCACAGTGGTGTCAGAGGCGGAGGCTTGGGTGCTATACTCCGATGACATCTCTTCACTGTCTTCATCTTCATACTCTCTAGAATAACGACGTATTCCTGACCTGAGTTTACGGGAGGTGCCAGAGGAACGGAATACCACAGCTTTCTTTGCAGTAGGAGAAGTTGGTGAGACAGGGGACTTTCTGTCTTCAAGGTATACTCCACCTTCTAGATCAAGACCAAGTTTTTCATGTAAATTAATTTCTGGCTCGTTTAAGGCTATAAGAGCTGATGCAGAAACAGCTGTCTTGGTCTTGGGGGCCTGAACATGGTGGATGTCAGTTGGGCTTAGTTCTCTAGGTATATAAGGCATGGGATCGTCTAGGCTTTTTCGTCTTATGTCATACTCTGGCGATCGAGAACGCATCTGAGCTCGGCGAACTACTGCAGATTCTCTGGGGTCTTCTGTATATCTCTCGGAACTTCCATTTTCTACACCAACCTGTGGTCCTGTATCCAGGTCATGAAACTTCATTTTTGGTGAGGTTGGGGGTGAAAGTTTGGTCCTCTCTGATGATCTCTGCTGGTGAACGGCATCCTGAATGACTTTGGTAACAGGGTTGGTGTTACGCATGCTAGTACTATCTGATACCTTAGCATCAATTCGTCGTGACGGCTTCTCAGGTACATCGACAGGAGATGGCCGCACAGCAAGAGTTCTCTTTGGTGACTCATTTTCAACAGAACTGCCTGTGCTGTCGGTAGACGTATTGCGGCTGTAACGTTTCTTGTTGACGTGAGGACTGGTTGGTGGACTAAGTGGCTGCTTTGATGCGTTCTTCCTAGCAGTCGGAGGACTCGTTGCCTGGTGGGATTCAAAAAGCAATCGAGCATTCTTGAACCGCATCCTTGGATTGATCTTCTTATCTGAAGTAGGATCCTCAATTAACTCCTCATCTGACTGCTGTTGCTCTAATACATTGGTGTTCAGCTCCTGACTTACAGGACGAGGTTTGCTGGAATGCTGTGTAGTAGTGGTACCAGTAGCTGTTACCGTTGGCTCATGTCGAGTGGACACACCATTTGCTGTGTTGACCCTTGGCCTATAGGCTGGTTTAACCTCTTGTACTGGGGCTTCAAAAAGGTGGCGCAACTTACTGACTTTGGCGCCTGGTGTTGTGGCGACGTGCATATCCCGAGCGACAGAGTTTCTCTTCTCCATGTTGGGAATATTCCCCCCACCACTGGTACTGCTAATTCTTGTGGTCATGGTTGTTGACATCTCTATCTCATCATTTCCAGGGGTTCTGTGGCGGGAGGCAAAATTCAAAACAAAGACAATTAGAATTTATAGAAGTAAATCCAATGCAGTATTTTGAGAATTAAGCCCAATTTCATACAGCCTTTCCTAGACAAATTTGTTTGCTAAGCAAAAAGTAGCATAGACTTAGTCACACACAATCGGGCCGGTTAAAGTTTTTCTGCCAAGCAGGACTTTTTAGTGCTTAGCAAAATTCCACCTTTAGCAGCTTGAAGAAATTGGACAATCAGCACTAGCACCTGATTCCCTAAAAGTTATCTCACAATTGTACATGTACATGTAGGTATTCAACATTACTGTAGTGGTTTGTAATGTGACAAAACATTTTGATAAACAATACTGAGGTCAATTTGATGGCTCGTTTGAGCCAGATGATGAAACAACCTTGTATTAATTGCAGGAGCATGTAGTCTATGGCACTGTTCCAAACTTACAAGTTCATGTAACACTAAACAAAACAAAAAACCCTCCCAATATCCCCAGAAGTGTTACATTACATGTTAACTCAGACAGCTAGACATGCTAGAGCTACTGGTAATTTTCTACATCATACACACTGTACAGTACACAACGCCAAGTGTGCATGCTAACTTATATAAAAATAACTTGTCAAGTATTAATCTGTTTACCTTACTCTGTGTTTATTAATTTACATGCCAAGTTGCATTGTGTTCATCTTGCAAACAAATCTCGTCATCATTGTTCGTTCCAATACAATAACAAAAATTAAAGGTTTGTGTGACAGTGTACACATTATGTACGTTTTTAAACTGTAATACACAGAACATTTCCTGCTCGTTCAAGCATACATGATGCAGTGTAATTTAAGTATGGATGTACAAGTATAAAAGTAATTAACATTGACAACGTACACTGCGGATCCTTTTACTTGACATGTATGTACAGTACATCATGTACATGTAGCACAGTGCAATGTGTATAAAATACCAGTTTATACAAAGTGTATGTTACTTACATTGCACATCAATGATCAACACTTCAAGACATTCCGTAGTTTTTACAATAATTAATAATCAGACAAAAACTCAAGATTTTTCAAACAAAATCTCTGAAATACTGTTAGTTTAATGATACCCATCAATCTCGATGACAAGTTTGGCCTGAATTTCTGTAATCTTTACAAAAACTGTATTTGAATCCAATTTCACTTTCTTGTTTAGCACAGACACATAACAATTTATTACCAACTTAAGTATTAAAAGCACTGTATACTCAAGTGCTTTCACGAGTCCTGTGAAAAAGATCCACAGGCTATATACTCAGGTGGAACTTGAACCCACAACTTTTACATTCTAGAGCAGATGTCTTACCACTAGACCACCAAGCTTGCCCAGCAGCTAGATGCAGTTTAAATCCTATATTTTAGCAGCGGGTACCGCAATAATTTGCATGTCATAAATGTGTGTGAGTGCTTTCATTGCAAAAACACATAAAATTTAAAGGGTTTTTTAAGGAGCTGATTTCCGTTTCACCATTTTGTATATTGACACAGGTTTATAAACATTTTCCATGGTACCCTATATAAAGGGCAGCAAAGTGTACCTTTGTAGAGCAGACACCCTTTGTGCATTGGTTAGCACTACCTGGAAGACTGAATGAACACAATGTATACCAACAATACTCCTCCCACAAACCTTTGAAAGGGGAAATTATTTTGTCAACCACCTGAGGATTCTAGTAATCGCACCACGTATTATTGACAAAAAAATTGGCCTACGCCTAGTTATGCCAGTTGTTATTGTCGTCCAACATGTCCAAGTAATAACGACTCCACCTGAAAGAACCAGCTCGTCTCCACAATCCTAAAACTTCTGCACAACAACAAGAAATAACCATCCTGATTCAAGGCTGCACAAATTACATGTGAAATTCTGCATGCACACTTTCACATTGACTTTACTTCAAGGCCATGATTTTAGGACTATTTAATACGCCTTGATTTGACTAATCAGATTTAGCAACAAAGGCAAATTTGATTTTGATTTTGTATAATGCTATATCACTGAAATTAATTTCTTGCCCAATCAAAGATTGTGTTTAGGTTCAAACTGAGGTTTAAAAAAAAAAATTATTCCTACATGCGATGGCCATTCAAGACAATTTCTTATGGGGGAAAAGTGTATTTTCTTTAGATGGCTTTAAAATACAATGAAAATATAGGCCTACCAATCTTACGCATCATACTGTTATAACTCAGTACAAGACAGAAGACATTTGTTAGCAGGCCTCAATGGCTGTAAAGTACAATAGCATACCAGCATAGACACCTTATAATAAACCCACTCTCCAGAGGTTGCAGGTTCAAGTCCTGCTCAAGTAAATTTGTCTTTGTTTAACCCAAAATGAATTAAAAATTTGACCAGGCAGTTTCCCTTGAGTGACGGATTTGAGCACTATCTAAGAAGCCACTATTAAGAAGCCACTATTATTGTGGTTTCTTACACTTGATATTATAACACACTCATTACAAATCAGGGTCTTGCACTGTGAAACTTGTAAGCACTTGTACAAGGTTAATATTACACGACAGTGTCAATTTGATAGCTGATAGAAACCACACCAACAAGCCCGTTTCCTCTGCAGCAATTAGCATCAACACACTTCATGGAATGTGAAGGGGACAATTTGTTTAATTCTTCTACTTCCAATATGGCTGGTGCTTTTGGGTCATTACAAGTCTGGTCAATGTCAAATTAAGGACTTCATGGACATACATGTATGAAGGACATCTGTGACAAGGCACTTGTTGGTTTTCTAGGTTACTTGTCCTTAAGAAATCAGTGCATGTACGTATACATGCACAATTTAGGCCATTTGCTTCCCCAAAACCATAGACATAGCAACTGTCTGGAGTCTGAAGAATTCAAATTTAAGCGGTCACTTGTGTCTCAAGCAAGTCATTTTTCAAATCTAACTCGCAAATGGGTTACTGTAGCTCCTTGTACAAGGCATCCTTGATTAGAATCCTGGCTTTTAAGGCACATATAACTAGTTTTTCTCCTTCAGTCCTGCGACACAACGTCTGTGACTTAGTGCTTTTCATCAGCTGAACAAGCAGACGTTAGAGGGTTTATATTTACCTCAAGAAGAGACGGGAGACTGACAATCACGCCAAATATTGGCCAGGCTGGAATTCAAATCCAGGTCTTGGGAGTGAAAAGGCGAGGTACCCACATGTAAGAAGTAGTCATGACTTCCTGTTAACGCTGCACACCTTATTTCTTTTTAAATCCATGTACATGTAAGTCTTGAACTTCATCTAGGCATTAGATGAAATTTCTCCAGAACCCAAGGCAGATCTTGGCCCTTCAGCCCTATACAGTATCTTGAAGCATTCCGATAGAAATTCAACACACAGTTTTGTTAGTTTTGATGCCTAAACTGAAGGAAATTACTTTGCTCAGTCAATAAAATCAAATGCCTGATGTTGTACACAAGACGGTTAAGAGCCAAATGTTTGAAAATACATGACATCATGACTCAGTAAGAAGCAAAATGCCAACGTTAATAACTACATTTAAGACATAATTTTCCAGCATAAGGTACACGTGGTCCATTCTACATTTTCAGAGCAATTTTCATTGATACATTGTTTGATTTAATGTCAACTCCATATATGTCTTATCAGTTATTTCAACATACACCAACATCTTGAAATTAGTACCAATGTATGTACATGTACATGTACATGGGACATTAAAATCCCAACTAACTGCATTTATCACAGGCCTGGAATTTCATCTTTGAGGGGGGCAAGTTCAATTTTCATTTTGCAAATGGGTACTTCCATTGGAAATTTTAAAGTCTGTGGAAAACTTTTGGAGGGACACCAAGGCCAAGACCAGGCCAACAGATGCCATGGCGTCCGTCATGTCCGTGGCTTCCGTGTAATTCAAGGCCTGCTATTGAGCATCTATGAGGATTGAAAATCAACATAATGATTGTTTTTTCTTTGCCTGAGTTGTACGACATTGAGTCTTTTGAGCATGTCAAGTCTCAAGGCAAACTCTGAAGTAAAGTCTGACTGTCGTTTACTTTTGAGGTCAAGTCTCGAGACATTTATTTCCCCCTTTCTGAAGTCAATCTAAAACATTTATTATGTACAGTGTATGATGTACAAAAGCTTGAACAGAATCTACAAACAATCAAATCAAAATCGGGTTAAATTATTCCTAAATACATGTATGTTTTGAAAATCAAATGAAATGTCTAGTAGTAGTATTACAGTGATGATTGATGTACACGTGTCTGGGTATAGTCACTGGCCCATAAAAATTGAAAAATTTTGTCAAATTTGGTCTAAAATTAAGTCAGAGAAAAAAGTTTGAATATTGTGATTATTGAATTGGCAAGTAAAGTACTTCTATTCTTGTGTTTACTGTTTTCCACTTTCTCAATAATTGAATTCAGTAAACACACTAGCCACTAACACTAACAGTAACATAGAAAACAAAGTTAAAGTTTACAAAGTTTAATAAACAAATATTTTAAAAGTTGGGTTTTGTAGTTGTCAGGTTGTTGTTTTATATGTTTAGCCATAATGTCCATAACATTTTAAGATCAATCCACCAACCAACCAAATTAACTAACAGAATAAACTAATATTAAATCATCTATAGTATAAATGCATTTTTAAACACCACTGCAGATCTAAATTACATCACACACATAAAACCATTCATTTTTTCAAGTTCAACTGGCCAAGCAGATTGTTATTGTTAAATAATATTCGCTCGCCCTGCTATATTTGCTGTGCTAGCCCAGCCTCTCGCCGCATACACACGGCACTGACTAACTCTGCATGAATCACAGTCTATCGACGATTGTCAAAAATATGAGCTTACCTTTTCATCAGCCTCCTCTGTAACACAAAAAGCACCTATTCCTAACCTTTCCAAAACAAGAAACGATGTATCTAAAAACTATAATTTCGGGATTAGAAAAAATAAAATACTACGGGCTTTGCTTGAAAAAACACCCCGTGTATACTACAGAAGCGGGATCCCTTCCGTATTCCGTGCACTAAGAAGCCACCATTTTGTTAAAAGTGGGCAGTGTGTGTGTATTGACACTTCAAATCGAACTGTCCCAATACATCGATTAGAGATGTCTTGACTATAACTCATGTTCTTTTCCCAAATCTTAATAAATATTGTAAGATAACTAACATGAAATTCGTTAATTTGTCAATTAAAGTCCTGGAGTCGGCTCTTCCAGATGACATAACACGTTAAATGTCATTATTTTTTTGCTTATCAATTAGCCCTGATATTGAAAAAAAAGGTGACGGTTTTACCTTGATAAAAATAATTTATGGTCGGGTTCATTAAATCAAGGGGCGCTGTGAAACAACGAGAAAAACAGTGAATTAATTTTTCTTAAATATTTTAATTTAATTGCATATTCACATAATAGATTAATATTTGGTGTACATTATTTTTATGATTATTAAAAATAGTCTAAAATTTCAGTTCCTGTGCATATATAATTGATAACCTGTATAAATTATAGGGAACGGAATAACGTGACACCCCCATGGTATAGTAGTTTTGTCCAAGAAAGGTCAACAAGATCGCGAACAAGAAAGCGCACACTCACCTCGATAGAAGAGCCGGCTCGGATACATTCATTAGAATGTAACTATTTTACTGCTAAAAATACGAGATTTTGACCAACTTTACATCAAATTGGAGATCATGGTTAAAAGCTGAAAGTGTTACTAATCATCAACATGTCATCTAGTCTTTTATGCGCTGTTGTTTCTGGTAGGCATTGTTACTTATGTTGTGCACAATCATTTTTTGGTGGGTTGTTTACGTTTTGCATGCTCTCGAGCCCTGCTTCAGCACATCATTGGACTGATTGAGGTAGTGAGTGTGTTGTTTGTTGGGTTGATTCCTACCTATGGGTTGATCATGGGTTGATATAGTGTGAAGTGATTTTTGCAGGCTTGTCAGTTAGTGGTTAGTAACTGTCATTTTTTCCACAGTACAATCATAGCTCTTGGTAAAATGTTATTCATAACGACCTTAAAACGGCCTACCTACACTGCCTGTGTATTTTTGTATTCAAATTTCTGATGGGACAGTCAGTAGTGAGTAGGTCTCGTAGAGTCGTAGTCGTACTAGTACTCAGTACTGGAATCAATAATCCAATGCTTTTGAAAAAAAATGACATTATCTGGCGTATGTAGGATCCGAGTTGGCCCTATTAGTGTGGCTAAATGTGAACCTCAGCCACACATCCATTCAATTCACTCGTACAGCTTACGTCGTGGGCGATTGGGCACATCCCCTACGGGCGGGTCAGCGGTTTAAACTAACGTGTCCGCTTACCTCAGTCTTAGCTTCCGTCCAGTGCTTTGGCTGTTGAAATTACTAACCTATTAAAAAGTTATTGCAAATGATTTTTTTCAATTTGCTCAGAATTGGATCGCGGCCATTTTAGTTTACGGACCCACAATCTCAAAATACATCACCGAGTTTCAAGACCCGTGCAAACAAAACTCAACGGCTGTTTTATGTGAAACCTACAGCTAAGCAAGCTGCATACGGAGGCAGGTACCACATGTCAAAGAATGGAGTCGGACAAAGTGCATGCCTCAAACACAACAGACAATTTCATGCATGCACCATTGATCCCCAATAGACACAATGGGCGACTGGAGTCACGTGACACATAGTGGGTATACAATGTAAACAAACCAAGCATGCAACACGCAGTGTGCGTGGACAAGCATGGCTGCTTCTGCGTGCTTCTGCCGTAGGTGAGGAAGACGCCACGCTTTTCCACGCACACTGGGCATGGCTACTTGGTTTGTTTACATTGTATACCCACTATGAGTCACGTGACTCCGGTCGCCGATTGTGTCTATTGTAATGAAGAGATCAATGGCATCAGAGTCCATTCTGTACATGTGTGGTACCCGCCTCCCTATACAGCTTGCTTAGCTGGGAGTCAAATTACCTAAAATATGATGCAAGTCTAACCACGTGTACGTTACCCTGTAACGGGGAAACTGACAACCAAAATGGTGCAACCAAGATTCATGTGTGATGATGTTCAAGGTAAACTGGGTCAATTGAAGAGATTAACAAGTTACCCAGGCAGTGATATCTTTTTCCATAACTGCAGTACTTTGAAGTGAAAAGGTTCTCCAAATGCATTATACTATCCAAAGCTGCTGTACTTCTTACATAGTTTTTTTAGCCATTAATTTTCAGAGTCATTACCAAACGTATACAGATCCTTTAAGCTGTCTAGTGTCTACTTTCCAAATCAAATCTTTCAAGGGCGCATCTGCAGTGTACCTTAGCCCTCCATCTTGCCACAATTCACGGCTGTCGTTATCAGGAAGTGTGACTAACTCTTTACATTTTACTGCTCCAAAAACTCTACCCTACATTGTACACAGGGGGGTACCTAAAAGGGTTGAAAATTTCAAGGTTTTACAGCTATCAAACTAGGTACCCAAGTGACATTTTGTTTTCTATGAAATTGTTGAGCTTTTGACTAGTTTACAAAAAACAGATACATTTCGGGAGGAGGTGTGAGGATTAAAAATGGACATTGTTTTATTTGTTATCAACAAGCAAAGTTCCCTGAATGACAAGTGTGATCCATTTAGCTTCTCAGACACTCTAAGAGTAAAGTTATCGATAACTGTTGTGATAGTATTTGAATCACTTATTTGAGTTACTTATTTCAAGACATTTGTGTCAGGTAATGTTCCGTCCAAACTTTAGAATCTTCTCAACTATAGACCTCCTCCACTTAATCTATTAAGTTTTCTTCTCCCGTAATGTTATATTTTGTCATTTTAGATGATTGAGTGGAAATAAATTTAACTATTGAACTAAGTTGGGACCGGTCCCACCTTGAGTGGTTTAGTTGGGATGGCCCAACTATAACCATTGCCGAGGTCAAAAAATGCAAATGTTCATGCAAGAACATGCCATACACGACTCTCAACCAATAATAGGTATTCCTTTGACATCAATAGGGTGTTGTTTGAGCTTTTAACATCACATGTAACGGGTCTATGTCAGTCAATAACAAGCATTTTAGCAGCAAATATTGCTTAATTTTTGCATGTTTTAGCTGATTTTGCTTATTTGTCTATGTAATAAGATTTGGCTCGTAGTCTTTAAATGCCTTATTTTGCACTCCTACGTGGGCGGGGCCTCTGTCTTAGCTTTGATGCTTCAATCAGTGTTTCTTGTCAGAAGCACTCTGTCTGCAGCAGGGCCTTGGCCAACACCTTTTCCGGGCACTTGAACCTGGGAAGATTTGATATACCATTGCCTCCCCATGTTGTTTTGCCGGAAGAGAGAGTCTACTGCTTCCAATGCTCATAATTAACAGGTGACCATTGCTGTTGAAGGCAGTAAACGGTTTGGATCCATGGTCATCAGACAAATCAAGTCTTGCATTTGAGTCTGCAAAGATTGCAGTTTGTACTTCTACATGTAGTAATCATCTTGAGAACATTTTCGAGCAAATGTTTTTAATTTTTTACCTTGCAAAGCAATGGAAATAACTTTTTCTCTGCAAAATAACTAGGGCCCATTACTTTAAAACGAAACCTTATATTACCTGTTGAACTGAAATTGTCATAGGTTAGTTTAACAAACAAATGTTATACCATCCCATAAAGGTTGTTTTGTCATTGTATGTATAAGTTGGGTATATTTTTTTGACAAATTCTGACTGAATATCATTGAATGGCTATATCAGAATACTCTATCAAAAATTGTCTTGCCTCTACAATAAAATGAACTGTTCACCTATGGTCAGGGAGCAAGGCTACACATAGTTTGAACTCACTTATTCACTATACACATAACATTAGTCACCTGAATATTAAATTATGGAACAAAGATCAGAAAGGAAAATGATTCAAAGGCAACAGGTCATGAGCTCAATACATTCATTTACCTTTTGCCACTTTTGATTTTTTTGAACAGAACAGAAACGTACATCGAGCCAGCCTTGACAATCATCAACCATACCCAACTTTAGATTTAGTAGGCCCCCTATGCTTTAACTGTGTGTCTTATTCTCAACTACATGTAGCTATAATGTAAGATGTTGGTTAATATCTTGGGTAAAATCCTACGATGTGACTTCTTGGTCAAACTGATTAAACAGTAATACCATCTGGGGTTACTTTAGCAGGAGACCTGGGCAAGGATTTAGGACAGAATTCTCTTCTTTCTTTAAGTGGCATAAAGCTTTGTCATGCTAGGCCTAAACTAAAACTGCTGTGTCAAGTTTACTTTTCACTTCTTAAAGGGGGTGACCTTGACATCTTCATTCCCTATTTGAGTAATACGCAAGATTTTGGATCCAATACGAAGAAAAAGTGAAATGGTTGATGCGCAGGACAAAATTGTAATATTCTTTCTTTTATAGATAAAGTTAACACTAATTATTTTGGTGTTAACTGAAGACTTCCTATTAGTCCAATCTAATTGATGTCAAGCAAGGACAGTTGAATTGAGATTACATAGTTTACTGCTACTATGTAGATTGGTTGTATATACCACACACACAGATCCTTGTCATTTGATTGGTTTAACACGCATCACGTGTCCTTTATTTTGCCATGTATGCTCAAAAATAATTATAGGATGCTTTCAGCGTCGTTTCCAAAATAATAATTCTTGCCCGTTTTTCCAAACGAGGCAAGGTCATGTCACAGGGGGACGAGGTTGGTGTCTTCATAGAGTCGTACGTTTTTGTAATTTTCTTACTATTTAAGTGTTATTTATTTTTTTATTTTTTTTATTTACATGTATGTATTTTTATTCCATTTTTTATATATAGATTCTGTTTTCGTTTGTTTTGTTTGTATATTTTATTTATTTATTTATATATACATATTTTTTTTGGGGGGGGGATGATTGCTGCACAATGAGAAAACAAATATTATAACTAATAAGTCAAAGAGGTTGCACATTGAAGGATATATATCTTCATTGCAACTTCAGGGCTATACTTCATAGAGCTGATGAAGCATAGAAAGTAGCTAAGCTGAAAACAATTCCAATCAATATTTTCTGCTTTTAAAAGCAATTTTAAGGCCTGCACTGAGGGGCTTGGGTGGAGCCAGATTCTTGCCTGATCCCCATAAAGCTGTAATACACTATCTAGCCACACACAATCAATTCGGATTAGGCAATTATCCCTGGCTCCCTGCCCAGTGTTACCAATTGCATTAAAACATGCTGTGTGCCACATTTGCCTTGATGGATTATATATTGCTTCCCAATTCTCCCTCCCCATTTCCCCCCCCCCCCTTCCTTCACAAAATGACATAACATGTATTGTGATTCGTGTAAGCACATAAAGTTTGTACAGTGTAGTTTTTATTTGGAAAATTTAGGATTACTATTTGAGTGAGCCGTAGCAACTTCCAAAATATCCATATTTTGTATATTGAGATAAATGTGGGGTGTCCGAATTGCTGGCTTACAATACATTAAGTGAAAAGTAAATGAAAGATTATTTCAAAAGAAAACGGAAGTACATGTAGGTTGTACAAATTCAAAGCAAAAGTGTCCAAAAGACACCAGACACCCCCTCTGTCTACCACCATTGTAATGTTCATGCATAAACATAGGATTATGCATAACCTCCTTTAAACCAATGTGTGTTAGACAAAAACTGGAACTAATCCACGTAACCATGGCTTTACAGTTAGCACCAAACAAACTTTCATCAGAATCATACTGTATTGATTTATTGATTACATTTGTTCAAAACGGCTTGTAACGTTACAAGTCTCGTTTTCAATAAACGCTAATATTCATTTGGATATGAACGTACTCTTTCCCTTTAAAGGCATCGTACACGTTTGGAAATTGTCAAAGACCAGTGTTCTCACTTGGTGTATCCCAACATATGCATAAAATAACAAGCCTGTGAAAATTTGGGCTCAATTGGTCATCGAAGTTGCAAGAAAATGATGAAAGAAAAAACACCCTTGTTGTACAAATTTGTGTGCTTTCAGATATAGGAATAAAAAATTCTTGCAAGAAGTTTTTATTATTTTAGTGAGAAATTACCTCTTTCTCAAAAACTACGTTACTTCAGAGGGAGTCGTTTCTCACAATGTTTTATTCTATCAACAGCTCTCTGTTGCTGGTTACCAAGTCAGTTTTTATGCTAATATATATTTTGAGTAATTACCAAACATGTACAATGCCTTTAAAATAGGAGTACAAATGTACATCCAACAATGGACCTATTGAAAAAAGAAAACAAAAATGAAAGTAAATCTGCCAAATAGGATTGCTTTAAACCTCATTTACAGACAACCTTACCTGATGTGAATGGTCTTCTTATGCCCGAGCTGAACCGGTAAAAATGTACGTAGAAGCACAGCCATCTTAAATTCCTCAAGTCTCAATAAATCACTCCAAAACAAAACAAACTAAAAAGAAAAAAATCGCAGCACTGTTGACGAAGCCCAAAGTTTTTGTAGCTGCTGCTTGGTAACCCCCTTCGAAGTTGTCCCACACCTGTGCCCAAAAGCTGTGGCTGTGGTGTTTGCCGATCAGTTATACTGCCTAGCAATGACCGCAGTATCGTCCCTCGAGGTTCCTGGTTCATCTTGCCTCCTTCCTCAAGTCCGATAAATAAAAAAATATCAGTCATCGAGGGCCTTTGCATTCTTCGTTAGTTTATCTTAGTATTTGGCAGCCGCTGTTTCCTTGAAGTGACCCCCACTTTCATGAAGTGACAACCCCCTATCGGGATGTAAGTGGAATAACCCATCCAGGATAGAGTTGTTAACGGTTTCGCATCTTCCTGTGCTTTTCTAGCGACAATTCTGAATTCATGAAATTTACGCAATGTGCCAAGATTTAATTTTCGGTCTTAGTAAACATGGCAAGCTTACATCTGACGAATGGCCTGTAACAGGAAGTAAACCCTTGAGAAGTATGTATTCAAGGAACACTGAATGTTGCTTACCTGGTATTTGTCTGAACTGTATGAACTCTTCAAATAAAATCTATTTTAAATTATCATTGAGCAAGGATAGTGATCTATAAATATAGATCTTACACAACTAAGTCACAAATCATAAACGTGTTTCTGACATTGGCGTTTTGGTTTAAGTTAAAGCAAAACTGTTAGCTCATGTACTGTTTTTGTTCACGATACTTGCTGGAGTTACATTGTGTCAGTTATTTAAAAAAACCATGAGAGGTAAATGTATCTCTGGAGAAGATGCTTGAAAGAGCAATCACTTTTGTTGCATGTACATTGTACATATGTACATCAGGCAAAACAAAATACTGTGCAGTTAGTTTGTGGTGGTTTAAAGTGAGTGATACCTAAATGTGAAAAACAGCATCAAAACTTTGTAATCAAACCATACCTATTATTATCTCCTTAAAGCGAAGCCTCAACGTTAAAATGTTTAATACATTTAATACCACAACTGTTCTAAGCAATCAAAAAGGGAGGGGTCAAATCTCTAGACGAGGCAGTATAAAGACCAAACACTTCCGCAATTTTCATGGGCGAAACTGAAAGTATTTTCACCCGGTCAGAGGGCTTAACAGCACTTATAGAGGGTTATATATACATATAATACACACGTGCCCCCTCCATCCTCTTCAGTAAGTGCAAGTTGAAAACATACGCCCAAAAAGACTCATCATATAGAATTCAATCAGACACCAGAAGAGCTTCTCTTTGATGAAATCTTTGAGCTTAATTTACAATAATATGCTCTGATTAGGTAACTTTCTCTTTTTCTTACTCCATCTAACAACCAGACAAGACCCCTAACCGGGGGATGACTCAGAATGGCTGCTGCAGGGTACGTGTGTGTACACAGGACTGCAGAGATAGACATTTTTTATTTGAGACTGTCTTGCGCCGATAGAGGAAGGAAAACCTTGATTAGGATCAAACGGGGTTTGTTTGGCACTTCGGAGCAGAGTGTTTAGACTCCTTGGGAAAGTTTAAGGGTTGGAGGAAGTACAAGTAGGGAAGAATAACAATAGTGGCCTTCTTTAAGAATGCTGTTCTTTTCTCCGCTTTCTGTTTCATTGTGTAACTAAAGCAAGATTATGGAAAACGAACAATATTAGGCAATTTTTGCAAAGATTGGTTTAATTTTCTAACTTTTGTTGAAAACATTACTTGTTTTTGTTTTGCAATGCCTGTTTGTTTTGTAGCCATCTTTGATGTTTGTCTGTCTAGCCTGTCTTCTAGAAGTCTTAGATTAATCTGACGGCCCATCATTCTCTCTTTAATTCTGGTCTACATAGAATAGTTATTTATCCTTCATTTGCCATACATATTATTTCTTCTTATTTATGCAACCTGTTGTATATATGTTTTATTTTGAAAAGAAAAGTATGAAGAAAGTGTTGATTTGAATTGAATGCAAAACTTGCACAGTATTTATTCTAGGTTGAGACTTGGTTGTACAAAGAAAACCACAACCTTCAAGTTGCATCCACAATGTTGATCTGCATTGATTGAAAGCCATTTTGATTGTATATGTTGTTTTCTTAATAATGTACAAGCTGCAAAACAAGCACTAAGGTCCCATAATCATTCATCAAAGAGATTTATCAGATGGATCTTTCAAGCAGAGAGATGACGACAGATTCAAGACAAGTTTGTTGACAGTTATCAACTGCTGTACTGTTTTGTGGTCGATCTTTTAGAAGTCAGGGGGGAGGTGGAGGGCAATGGTTGAAATTCCAAGGGGAAGGCATGGCGCCTTTTACAGCACATGTCTTGCAGGTTGGTAAAAAATGTATGCCGCACCTGCTCAAAAGCAGCATTTGATGTCTGCAAGTTCGCCCACTCCTGCCAGAGCCATGCACCTAAGATGACTTGGAAGCCGTGAACTGACATGCCAGAGCCTGTGTGGAGCACTGGACGGGACTTGTGTAGTGACTCGATAAGAAGAAGAAGGAGAAGAAGATGTCTGTAGCACCCCCGCTAAATACCCTTGAATCTATCAAAGACAAGCTGATGCTGTTATGTGAAAAACCTTCATAAGTTCATAGCACTTTACTAACCCTACATAACACCCATATCCCCTCCCCCATGACAATTTTGTGCAAAAAGTACTGCCCCGTTTCTGCAGAAGATACCTCCTCATTTCTCCCTAAGAATCTATTTTCTTGGAAAGTGCAAAGGTTTTGCTTCACTATTTTTCACAAAATTTACAAGTATGCGAAGGAGGTCATATCTGACGATACAAGTTTTTGGGGTATTTTTTGAAGATACACACTTGTGGCAATGAGAACTGGGCCTAATTTCATGGATCGGCTTACCACGGAATTCTGCACTTACGGCCCATAGGATTATATGCTTTACAGGGCGCTGTAAGCACAGAATTTCGCGGTAAGCAGAGCCATAAAATTGGATCCTGACTGCTTTGAGCAGTTATTGGAATGAGATAGTGATTTATATCATCCAAAACCTTTAACTTTTACTCTGCATGATCTTAATCCTTTTATCCTTTTTTTTGTCATTGCAGCTTTTTTAGTATCTGTCCTATCTCTTGCAACTGGAGAGGATGCCGAAGTCGGAGTGAATTTCCAATATGTTTTTGAGAAAGAAGACTTCTTTGGGTCATACTCACTGGGTAATTATTTGTTGCTTTTTTTCAGCAGACAAGGACTGCTCCAGTTGCATTGTTGAGCATGTTTCAACTTCCCATGTTAGTAATTTATAGTCATTTGAGGTTTGTTGAAACACTTTTTGACGAGTGTAAACAATAAATAACAACCAAGGTGGCTCTGTAATTATAAATTAGCTTACCTTGGCATTTCTACTCTTGTTTCCAAAGTGAAATCTATTTACCGAATCCACAAAACTGAGAGTTTAGACCATCAAATCATGTCAAACTTAGCACTGATCTTTCCTCGTCTGAATCTACACACATGTACAAGATGTTTACTAACTCAATCTTAACAAATGAGGGCGCTTCCACAATTGCAATTCAAGCTCCGTTTTGAGCAAAACTGTATTTTGGTATCAGGCAGACGCACAACAAACACTAGGCCATTATCACAGACTTTTAATCAAGTCTAAGGTACCCGCTAAACCACACTCTATAAACTTCCAACGGACAGTCCGAGTTTACTAATCACAATGTGAAAGTGTTACACAACTGGCTCTGCTCTGAGCAGACAAAACCCTTAAGAGTTTTTTCATGGTGTCATCGAAAACTCTCTGAGGTTTGATTTTCCTTTTGTTTCCTCTTCAATCTCTAAATTCAGGCTTGTAACTTTTTTAGCTGATCAGCTGACTTCTCGTTTGTTAGTTTCCCAGCTCTGCCATTGAAAATTGAAAAATACTAATTACAAAGTTTTGCTGTGCCTGGAAACGTCATCTATTTTGTCTGATATGATTTCACAGTTCCATTTGATCAGAAACCAGCAAGCAACCTTCCTTTCTCTTAACACCTTCCCTAGGTCCAGACCAGCCCGGTCCAGTCATCTACAAGCCATCCCTAGTGGATAAGCCAGGCCTTCCAAGATGGCTGCAGTATGTCCAGACTGACCCTGCCCGCCAGGGATACGTGTACGGCACCCCAGACGATGCCAGTGTTGGTGACATCATTATTGAGGTACACAATGGTTGGGTTGAGTAATCTTTTGAAGTTCAAATCAAGTCCACGCCTTTGTGTTTTTCATGCAAATGGTGTAATTTTAGAGGCCCAATAAAAAGTAGCTAAGCACAACAAAATTATGCTTACCAGAATAAGGTTACCAGCCAAAATATCGTGTCACATGTACTATTTGTGACTTGTATCCTGCAAATGTTTTGCTTAGCAGCAAATTGTTAAGCAATATTGTCTGCTTAAGCAGAGCTACGAAGTTAGGGTCTAGGTCTAGCTCAGAAACCATAACTTCATTTGCATTAACCCTCCTACTGTCTGACCGTTCAATATCATCCACTGTGGTTTTGAATAATAAATGAAAACTATATAACAAATAGTACAGTATGAGTACTTGGTGAAAATTACTCTGTATTTCTTGCACAACAAAAAGCAAAAACCATGATAATATGCCAAGATGTTTTGTATTCATTCTTGCCATAATCTTTTGATCTTGATCTATCTAGCCAAATTACATTCAAAAACAGCAGCTGCACGCAAACATATGTAAGTTATCTGTTGTTACAGATCCGTGCCAGGATTAAACAAGACTCAGCCGGTGAGGCTGTTACAAACAGCGCTTTTGTTCTTGAGTGATGTGAAGCCACACATTGTTCTAGGTCGATTACTAAGACTGAATCTGAATTGGCTGCGTCAGCTACGGCTTTGAATGTTGCTAATGGTGTTGCTATGGACGTCTTGTGTTTCAACGCATGATGACGTACACATCCAGCCGGAGCCGTAGCTGTAGCCGCCAATTGGGACACGGCCTCACTTAGGGTGCTGCTGATATTTTTAAGGGAACAATACAAGTTATGGCCTTAGGTTTCAACACTACTAGAACCTTACTATAAATGGCAGGGGAACGCCATGCAAATAATTTGTTGCAGAGGTGCGCTTGGGTGGCTGTAATCAATAGCTGTTTTGGTCATTGGCCAGTGATTAACCAATGGCCAACTCAATCGAAATAGTTATTGGTTACAAGTGCGAAAACACACCCCAGGTTACCATGTTCCATCAGGGTTATCTCATTATCCTCAAGTGTGATTTATTGATCCATATTGGTCTTCTCAATGTCTCAGCTAGCCTGCTCTTGTCTTCCTGACAAACTCCAAAACTAGTTCCTGTTAGAAACCTTGTCTGATAAATCACCCTAGTGAGATCATCCACCTCATGTAGCACAGCCTGAAACCCATATCGATCAACCGCCACGCAAGGTCTCAAATCTTTTTAATGTGTACACATGTTATAGTTGTTTGGATTGTGCACAAAAGATCGTTTTGAGAACCAAAACACTGTAGGAACAAGTCAATAATGCCTGTTCTAGAAATATTTCCATCTGAAAATCAGAACTGAAACTTTAGTAAACAGCACCAAGGTCTGAACAAGACAAGGGCAACAAAGGTATATTTAAAGGTTAGCAGCACTATCAGCTAAGGTTAACGATAGTCCTCAGTCAGATCTACAATAGCTTGTGGCAAAAATTATAGGCAATGCCATCTTCAAGATCAAAGGAAGACCCATTTTCGTTTTAACCGGTAGGTTCAGTGGGCATCATCTTTTAGACCAAGGGGACCAACCCCACTACCCATTTCTCCTAAAAGGGAAGTACAGGGGGTTCACACTACCTACACTGAGTTTAATAGTCTGGTTCCTTTTCCTTTATTTCAGATTATAGCACTCAATACCAACACCTATCAGTCGTCAAGAGTCGAGGTAACAATCTCAATCACAGAGCAGCCAGGTATGCCAAATTCCTCGTTTCACCGAAGACCTTATTATTTCAAGAATATGTCCATCCATGGTCATATTGTTGTATTTTAAACTTTACAAAGGATGCATTTCTTAAAATTTAGACTGAATTTGTGATTATCATTTTAAAAATGAACTATTGTTCACAGATCAATAGACCTGTTCTACAAAATTACTGTGTTTCGTGGATGTTGTGTGATTAAGACATCTGTATCAGTGGACTGACGGTTGAAGGTTCAAATCCCACCTTTTGTGCCATGGCATTTGGAAAATGCTGACCAAATGCTGAAAAGGCAAACCAATATTACTGGTCAATATTTACCATGCAATTGTTGTTTTTAAAGTAGGTCCAGCAAAGGAGGGGATTTTTAAGTTTGCTACAGCGGAGTCTTTTCGTTTAAAATAATTTATTTGAGATGACTTTTACCCTGAAGCACTTACCGTAGGATTCGGTGATATGGTTGAATCCAGCTCCGACAATATGAAGTGGTCCTTTCTTTAGTTAAACCCATTGTTTACTTAGCATCAAGAAAAAAACACAAGGCAGAAGAAAACATGGAGCGCTAACTGACTGCAAATGAGTCATGCACTCATGGGAGTTCTGAATCAATCCTTAGTGGATTCAGAGACGCTTTTATAAGACGTCATCCATTGACGTCATCAACCCGCCATCTTATAGGTAAAAACGATGATGAAACAATGGAAATTAACGACTATTTATCCGTGTATGCGCGCAGGTTGAGCCAATGAGCAACCTTCTTTTGACCTATGTGAGCACCCTTCTCAAACGACGTCATGAAATCTCCTTGGACCTGCCAGTCTAAATGTTGATGATCTATGGTGACCACTTGAAGAACAAACGAACGATGTGCATAAGGTCTATTGTGTTCATCCAACTTTTCTGCTGTCGTAATGTATGCAAACTTAATTTGAAGTAAATTTGCATAAGTAAGATCCGTCAGTGAATGTTCTTTGAGCTCCAGGGATCTAGGATCCTAGATCTGTAACAATCAATATAGCATCATCTCATGCGCATGATTGTAGTTCATGTATATTGACAGATTGGCAATGTGCCAACTTCACCTGTACTTTTCATGCCATGGATGCATTTACTGTCCAAATATTTTTTGGAGGAGGTTTCTTGTACAGACACCTGCTTGGAAACAAAGCTGATTTCTTTTGTGCTGTCTTCAAATGTTGCTCAAGTTCTGTCCAAGTCTTTCGTCTTGGTTTGTCCGGCGGTGTAACAAAAATGATCTCCTTCTAACCTGGAAATACTCTCTCACTCTAAGACACATCAAGATCTCTTTTATAAACTTGCATAAATCCTTGGCGTCACGTTCCAATTGTTTCCTCACAATGTTTTACGCTCTGCAATTCTTGATGAATGTTGGTTTATCCATCCAAGTGTGGAGAGCACACTCCAACCAGGTAGTAGCTCTGAAGTGCATTAAGACACTGGAGACTGAGGTATATATTTAGTACACCACTAATGTGGGTGACTACCAACACCGACACAATAGTGACAACCCCACTGACCACTTGTACTTGAAAGACATGATTGATGTCCATAGACTTCCGGAGCCACTTTCAGCAGAGAGCCCTCGCCAACTTGACTCGCCCAAAATAGAACACATCCTCTTTGAAGAAGGACAATGATGCTGTTATAGAGTTTAAGTGTTGAAAGCTATCAGGTTAAAGTAAGATTATAAGATTTAGATCCTTGACTGGAAAAGAAGAACCGTTCCCACCTTATCCGGAAAATCTTCGCCACCTTGCCTTCAAACTTTCATACTGATTTCATAGAGCTGCTGAGCAAACCAAACTTTGCTCATTTAACTTACTTGCAAAAAGGAACAGGGGAAACTGGTCAGAAGAAATGAACATGACTTTACGTTTAGCCATGACATT
This sequence comes from Plazaster borealis, assembly GCA_021014325.1. NCBI lineage: Eukaryota > Metazoa > Echinodermata > Asteroidea > Forcipulatida > Labidiasteridae > Plazaster > Plazaster borealis. The sequence continues at coordinate 23,996,975 of CM037471.1, read as the reverse complement.
GCATTTGTTCACATATTTAGCAATTGGTAAGTCAGCCTAGTAGCTGACTCGGAAACGGTTTGTTTGAAGAAAATGTGAAATGTTTTGTATGTACCCTAATGTATTTAAATGTTTTTGGGGGGTTGAATTTCCTTACGTCTGATTTTTGAGTGTGCAAGTGAATAATGCTGTATTTAGCAGTATCATTGAAGCAAGGGTTACAGGATGCTGTCTTAGTTACAATTGAGTTTTGTCAGCGATGTTTTTTTGTGTTGTTTTTTGGGGTTTTTTAAGAATCCGAGCCTGTGATCCTGAAAATGTTTTATTCAGATTATTCCTGGCACTTTCAATAAGTAAATATACACATCAGAAGTACCACAAATGACCATCCTACAACTTGGAGCAGGGTCTGGAATCTTAAAGACCTCAAGACCATTCTGTGTAATCAGTGAGGAGAAGGATGCTCTGTAGACATCTTATTATACTTAACTAAAATTGGGATCAACACGATGAGAATCTTGTCTGATTTGGTTGTTGATTTGAATCATGGTGATACATCCGCAATAGACAGAGTCATGATCATACAGACCGCCATGTTATCGTACTTCTCGGGCTCTGTAGCCAATCCGTATTTTTGGGTTCCCCTTTGAGCCGATGACAGAGGAATTAATCTTCACATGCCTAGAGGGTTTAAACTTTTATGTATGCTAGAAAGCTGAAGGTTTCTGCTTGGTGCACTGCATGCTCTTCCCATGGATCAACTGGTTCAGAACAGCTCTAAGCCGTCGTGTTCCTCTGGAGTTTCCTTTAGGAAACCCACAGACCAGCTAGAGAACACACACATGTTCCGTAAAACTTCCAGCTCTTATTTCTCAACTTTGGAGTTAAGTTGTCTTTCAGCAAAATCCAACTATGTGCTGGTTTTATTTTTTTATGTGTCACTGTCAGAATCCCCCATGCAGCCAACCAAATGGACCTTTATCATACTACTATCATCTGTGCCATGTTCCCTGTATGCAATAAGCATTTTTGAATACTGATTCCTGTTAAACCAGAAGGGGCTCAGACTATTTTGCCCTCCTAGCCTCACTTTGGAAACGTTAATTTGGATGGATGAAAAAACAAATTGGTCTGTTGACCCCGACCCCTTGCACTGATGTCACACCCATCTACATGTATTTTGGGAGTCATATGGTGTTAGTCTTACCGCGCGTGCTTAGGCTAAAATGCGCCCTGCATAGGGGACACTGACAACCAAAATGGCGCAAACAAGATTTATTGTGGCGTCGACGACAGATGAATTGGTTTTATCACAGCAGATTTGACCGCTAACTTATAGTTCATTGGCTTACTGGTGGTTGATTTAAATCTACCATGTGGGGATGTGCAGGGACCAAGCCTAAACAGCTCTGGTTAAACTGTCATGTTGAGATTGTCAATAGAATGGTGGGAAACATAGGGATTTAGGCATAGAGAAGAGACCTGAAAACAGTAAAAAGCATCGTGCTGATGCAAATTGAGACATTTTCACAAATTTCTGAAATGTTTTTGAATCAATTTGTTTACAAGGCAAGCTGAATTAGAACAACACAACAAAATATATACCTGTTATCCGTTGTGTTCTCAAAACCTTTTGTTTACATTTTCAATAGGTGTGTGAGGTATCCTATATTTTTTTTTTAAGAAAACCAAAATCAAACTCTCTCTCTTTAAGGTTCGTGACCTTCAGTACGCAGGTCTATCACTACATGTAAAATCAATCTGAAAATTAAGATGGTTTGGCGTTGGCAGCACCTGTGTAGTTCACACGTACTGATTGAGCTGTAAATGAGTCTTGACATGTTTGGTAGTGGAGTCAATTTGATGTTTCCCATCAATTAAGCTGGATGAATCATTCATAACAGGTGAAAATTAATCTTTGGCCTTTTGGTACCTCACTTCTTATTTTATCTTGTCTTATAAAAGTTCCTTGTGCCTCCAAATAATTCTTTGAAGGTGGGATGTAGCCACGTTGAGCAAAGGGTGTAAGTGAATCCATTAAGATCATTATTATGGTGTCGCCATCTTGTTTTTTGCTTCCATCTAAACCATTGAAACCGAACCGAGGCTGGAAGGGAATGGTCTGGCTCCTTATTGGGGTCAATGTGTTTATTTCTAGTGTACATAGGGAACCTGCTTGTTAGAATGTTGAAAGTCTGTAAAATGTGATACCAGGAGGTTCAGAGCAATGGAGGGATGGAAGTTTAGACCAATTTAAAATATGTGCCTGAAGAGATAGTTTCTCTTCAAACAATTTAATCAGAACTCAGGCCTGGAATAAACACAGAGGCCATCGCAGAGGCCATGGCCTCTTTTGTCGTGGCCTTGGCCTTGGTGCCCCTTCAAAAGTTTCTCACAGACTTGAACATTCTCCAATGGAAGTGCCCTCTGCAAAATGAAAATAGCCTTGCACAATGAAATATCAGGCCTGAGACCTAGTTGATTTCAAATTTGTTGAGAAACTTATACCAAAAGCAGTAGTTATTACCCATGTTACCATCGCTTCAAGGATTTTTAGAACCAATTTGCCAAATATTCAAAGTTGATTTAAAAGTGAGGCTGTCAACCTCCATTTGGTAGCTGACCCCTACAAATAGTCTGATTACCATGATGAGGATTGCATGCTTTCAGAACCTGTGTATACGGGACCTTAGACCTAAGACACTAATATGTCAAACTCATGAATAAGGGGTGTGTACTGAAACTTTTCAAGGTTAGCGTTTGCGTGGAGGTTAACTATTGCGTGGCAATCAATGTCTGGGTCAGTCTGCATGTAGAACCTAAGATATGCATCAGCGAGCAATGCTATTACATCATCAGGAGGGAAGGTTCAATTTGGTGACATCATGAATCTAATGAGCTGGTTAAAAATGTTTCAGTGCGTCTGGCAGCTTTACTAATCAGGCAAAGTGTGTGATGAGTAAGGAGAAGGAGCTACCGAGCCGTTTCTACATAAAAGCAAAGAAGATCATCGGGTGATGATGAAAGGAGGTTCAATTTCAGCGCCTTTTTGAGATCCGGGTGTTTGGATGACAGGCTAGCATCAGCTGGAGGACAGGCTAGGGAGCATGATGAAAGACATGTAGATTTGCTGTTGAGAATATCAATGACTAATTACTTATAAATAATAACGCCTGATGAATTTTTTGTTTGAAGTCATATTGAAATGTCAATCGGAAAGTTGTAAAAGGTCAATATGTAATCATCCAATATCACTCCACCACCTTGCTCTGGGATTGATTTCATTGTTTTCCTTTTTATTTTCCAAATAAAAAAGTCGAATGAAATCGCCTTGTTTATTAATTCTATCAATATTATTGGTTTTGTGGTTTCCACTTTTGAACCAAAATATATTCTAATAAAATTTATTTGTTAAATTGTGACTTTTAAGCATGAGATTATTAGGATGTTTCTGAGATATCTAACAGCTTTGAAAATAAAAGGATTTGAACCCATGACCTATTTGCACTGTATGGCATCATCTACTACGTGTAAATGAACCCCTCTAGTACTCCTTAGGTTATATATTTCAAAATAACTTTCTTGCTTAAGCTTTACATTTACAAAGACCTTAAGTCTCAATAAATTCTTTAAAAATGTTCCGACAAAGCAAATCATCAGGGATGCCCCCAGGGTTGTAGCTACATTTGTCGGTGCCAGTCAGCACCGACCACAACTGGGTAATTCCGACCGGCGCGAAAGAAAAATTAAAGTCACTCCGACCGGCAGTCAATTTTAATTGCAAAATCCTGAATTCTGCTTGATTTAATTGACTAATTGCCAAACCATTCTTTTCCATTTACTTCTTACTCGACCAAACAAGGTAAAACGTGCATCTTACCAATCTCAATCCAATCATACAATGAGTGTACTACGCCAGACTGCACGTAACCTGTTGATGCAGTATACATGATGTACAGTTTACTTACATGCACACTTGTATTGAGCACATGGTACGCCGTATTGCAACTGGTACGCATAATGAAAACACTACACCGAAGGCTCCTACACAGCAGTTGTGTTCATTGAACTCAGCTGTTGTTTTTGCAAACGTGAGAAAGTTATTTGTGAATGACTTGCATGATTGCGTTGATACTTGTACTTTGATAACGAGAGGGTTTAGTGCATCAGACTCAAGTTCTTGTGGGTTCGAATCCTGGTCATAGACACTTAACTTTAAATGCTTCTCATCACCCAGGGGAAAATGGGTACCTGTGAGGGCAGAGATGGTTCTTGTGATTGCTTTAGCTTGGTGTGCTACATATTCAGCAGCACAGGCTGTATACTCCCATGGGAACGGAGATGGTTTAAAGAATGAAATAAATGGCCCAGTGTCCAGGGGTAATACTGTTGGAGTGCCATGAGCATCAATGAGTGAAGGATTTGAGCGCTATAAGAGAAGCCACTATTAATATTATTATTATTTATTCTGGTAAGCTACCAACTGTATGCATCTGTTGTCTATAGTATTTAAAGTGAGTGTACATGTGAAATTTTCCAATGAAATATCAATTTTCTTTTCTCTCCCTCCAAACTGTCTATATAGAATCTCCGAGCTACCTTGCAACTTTCTTCCTCAGCAACCAAAACTTGGAGGACATGTTGTCAGCTACCAAGCAACAAGAGTTCCTCAGGAGGGTGTCCTTAGCTTGGTCTTCACCGACACCATTAGTGATCCACCGCCTGAGTCCAGGACCTGCAAACACAATGGAGGCAGGGATTCCCCGGCTGCCAGGCACCTCTGAGAAGCTTGGGTGAGTCATAGCTCCTGCAGCAGCACTGAAGAGGGTGGGGACTTTAATTTGTCTTATTCCAGGAACTGTTTTTAGGTTAGAGGAAGCCTTGAAAGACAGATACAGACGGATTTTATGACAGCAGAAACTTTGGATGGCGTCTTTGACCCTGCTAAAGACATGTATGCAGAATCTTTGCCGGCATAACAAGTGTTTAATGAGTTAGGCTTCCCTTCCTGAAGGCCAGTTTAAATCTGGACACAAGCAAAATAAACAACACAAAAGTTCAATCTAACTGCGGGAAACATCTAGTGCACACTAGTGTTATTGTTGAGAAAAAATCAAACTGATCCCAGCACCTTCTCAAGAAGAAATTGTTACCTATGTGCGAATCTCTACCATACACATCCTCAAACCTGTAACTCGACAAAAGCATAGTGACTACAGAGGTTCATTCTGTGTAAGTTATGTCTGTGGTTGGCTCTCTGTTATTTACGCTTTGCAGATAAATTTGTCAACCAACATTTATAGGTTATCAGCCCCAGCACCATGTAAGTTACTTGTGACTAGAACTACACAGAGTGTTACCTAGCGAAAAGATATATCAAGCAAAATTATCTAGCTATGAAATTGGGCTGAGTGAACTTTCTTGTCCACATCTCCCGGTATTAGGAAAGAGCAAATTTCCCATGACACTACAAGCACGTGTATCTCACTGACACCTACAGCTTGTTATCCGTAACAACGGAGGATGACTGAGTGGGCTAGCGGGGGAGATTACACTCCTCAATCAGTCTCTTTATCAGAGCTGTTGATAACTTCAAGGAAGATATTAATATTCATAGAGTGTATCCTGTATGTGCGCTTTGTAGGTTTGTCTGGGGGAACTTGGAAGGGGGGGGGGGGTAAGATGGGGATTGGTAATTGAATTTCCTGGCTTATGATTTGGTCCAGTTTGGGACTGGGGATTCCATGAAAGTGCTTGACGACATCAAGAGCTTGCTGTGTCAGAGCAACAGAGCTATTCATTTATTCATTCATTCAACTTGGTTTACTGTGCAATAGAAAAATACAACTGGACTGTAGTCTGAAGACTAAATAAAGTTAATCATTCACCTTGAGTTGCCCTCTGGCTTTGAGTTAGGCAATTTTTCATTAAGAGATATTTTAAAAATTGTAAAAATTGGAGATGGAATATTTAAGGTTTGAAGGTATTTCTGTTTTGATTATCTATATTTGAACCATATTCTTGTTTTTGTTCAACAGTGTTTATGTGATTGTTGGTTCAACGACACCTTTTTCTGGAGAACTGCTCTCGGTTAGAACAGAGGTGGTGACAGAATGCGTGAATGGATCCTACAAGCCCTTTAAGATACACCAGGCTTTTGATCCCGAGTTTGTCGTGCAATGGTGTGAACTAGTTTTGGTAGGCACAAATTTGTTGTTTGTCTGTATTATTAGTGAATAACAGTGTGACAACATGGTCTTTTTTGCGTGGTAATGACCGGGTTGGTGGCTGGCCGATGTTAATTGGAATAACAGTGTGACAACATGGTCTTCATTGCGTGGTAATGATCGAGTTGGTGGCTGGTTGATGTTAATGGACCGAGCCGAAGGTGAGGTCCATTAACAGCGGCCAGCCACCAACCAAGGTCAAATCTCACTTGCATAAACTCTCCCAGGTATTTGCGTGTTTTGTTTTGTCACAAATTTTGCTGTACAGATGAACAATAAATTGATGAATAGTGAAATTATTGAAGTCGTGATTAATAGTAATAATGAACACAAGTATAAGAAAACAAGTTTATAACCACGTCCCCACCGATGACTTTCCTTATTCCTTCTCCAGACCCAGTCTAACCAGTTATCCCAGATGGACCCATCCCCAACCACCCCCGGACCCATCCTTCTAGGAGATGAGTACATGCCACCAGCAATGACAACAACCCCACCTGACCACCTGATGGAGTTCTTGTTCATTGTGATCCCACCGCTGATCGTAGCTCTGGTCTTCATCGTCGTGTTGGGCCTCCTCATGTGCAGTTGCCGGGAGGGAAAGTAAGTTTTTGTTTAAAAACAGACAATCTGGGTGTTATAGTAGGTAAGCTAACTGCTGATTTCACAATGACTAGAATAAGAATTTTTGTCTAGTTACTGAATCACAATTTCTTGATTTGTGCAATTCATAATCATAGACATTAAACCAATGTTTGTATGAGAGAGATTGGCTGTTAACAGCTTGACATTCATATCCCCTTGTGGGAGTTAGCCAAATTCTCTTGACGGGAAGATCGTCTAAGCAAACAACACACAATTAATTTTTGTTTCTGTGTATTTTTCCCCAGGAAAAGAGCGGCAAGAACACCAGAGTAAGTATAAACCTATTTGTAAATTGATGTACTTATATTAACCCCAGTGAATAAAACCTGTGTCTTAAACTCTTGGGCACAACGTTTTTTCTATTTATCCAAGGAAGTTTTATCTTTCCCTACACTGCAACAACTTAGACTTAAAGACGTCTCTCTTCCCTTTCCTGTTTCCACAAGGTGTTGACAAAGTACCAGTTAAAGAAAGTTGGGAATTTTGTGAACTCCAGATAAGACAACCCCCCCCCCCACCCCCAACACACACACACACACAAAAAATCAACAAGTAAACTGTAAAATAGTTAAGTCAAATGTCCACTCAAACTGCTGGGAGACAAAAAAGCAGAAAGTCTCGTGGGCCTGTTTAAGCATGACTGTGAAACTGTTAGTGAATACCGCCCTCTGTTGACCTTTTACCACTCCATCCATCAACACCATCATCACATCCTGCAAGGGGAAGTTTATGTCCTTATTAGATATCCTCCCGCCACATTCGACATGTTCACTGGTACCCATCATCACTGGTTGTGTTGTAACTGTTTGTATACAACGCACTACAAGTAAATCTGTTTATCTGCTATTGTCATGCCGAGCAACGAGTCGGGTCGCTATTTTAAGGTTTGTGTATTTGGGACAGGAAGACCTGGAAGAGTTCAGATTTATCAGCGATGGTCTGATGCAGACTGAGCTCTAGTTTTATAATCTTGGACTGCTTCCAAAGTTGATGTGTATGCATAATGGCAGGCCCTTCCACTGGATTACAATGAGGGCTTTATCATGCTGGTGCCATATTTGTCTAGTTCCCTGTACTCAATAGCAGTCCTGAATACTGACTTTTATTTAACAGTGAGGGTCCAGATTATGTCCCATAAAGCCTCAAATTTGATTACAAATATTTTTGGAGTTTGGGAAGAGAAAGTGTACAAAATTGCAACTGTAAAAATTACATTGTGCCAATCTCAATTGAATTGCACACACTATTTTTACAATACATTTCTTTAAAATAGTAGAGCTAAAATGAATGTAAGCTTCTTGAAAAATAATGGTGTATACATCCCTTGAAGAAATAAAAATATATATATTTGTTATATATAAGGAGCAAATGTGAACAATAGCCCAACAGACATTAGCAAGGTCAATGAACAGAATGAAAACAAGAATCAGACTGAAGGCTCTTAAATTTAAAAGAAGAACTCTGATTGGCTCATCAAAACACTGATTTATGTAAGAAGAAGGTGCTCATATATATATAATTATGACAAATACCATTTTTCCTGTGGCTTTTACCTTTTTTCTCGTGGCTTTCCTGGGACAAGTCTGAGCCTGTCCCAACCTATAGATCATCTGTAAGTACTGACCAGTTTTTCTGATCCCATTGATCTGGCAGTGAAGGGAAGGTTGGAATCGATTAAGCAATTGCCGATTGTAGTTCACGTACTTGGTGATAGTTTACCTTCTTGGAAAGGTGACATGTAACTCAAACTTCCTTGCTCCTTAGTCTAGATCCATTTTTTTTTTTTTTTTTTTTTTTTTTGGGGGGGGGGGGATTTATGTGTTGGGTTTTTTAGTTGGTTTTTTGTATGTCTAAAGGAAAAGGTATAATAAAACATTCATGGTGGCTGTTTATTCTATGATATACTGTTGAGCAATAGTATATAGCTATGACTGCTTTAAGTTGTGATCTCATGTTTTAAAAGAAGAGATTTCACAAGTGACCAAAGCTGTGCAATTGAGAGAGAAGAAACTTAACTTGTAGAAGCAGCCAATTCATTATGCAATTACGTCCTCCTTGGGGGAAACTAGCATGTGTAATTGCATGACTCAAGAGCCCACTTGGATCAAACTCATTGCCATTAATTAACATGGCTGACTCATACCAGGGGTTATCCTTCTCCTATGTAGAAGTGGAATTTGTGCTTTGAAGATGGGGTATAAACTTTGGGTGATTAATGGAAACAATTTGTAATCTCATTTTGGAAGGATTTGGTCTTCTGCCTCCATAGCTCTGGAACATAGGGACGTGCAAACCAAACATCTAAGTTTGAAGTAAAAGAAGGTATTTCTGGAAATGGTAACTGCCTTTTGGAGTTCATACATCTCAGAAGTGCACTGTTAAATTGTCACATTCTGTATAAAGTATTGTTCTGAACTTTATTTTTCCATGGTAATTGCCAGAGAAAAGACCAAGTTATTTTAAAAATTATTTGGCTTATTCTTAATGACAAAACGTTTTCTTTGTGGTTTAAGATTTTGACCTCTACCCAAGATGGCGGTCATAGTGAATTAATTGTTTCATTACAGTACTACCGGCCTTAACATATTGACCACTGACACTCGATGACAATGACCGCCAATGTATGTGAATTGTTTCATTGTGGTTTTGTTGGCATAACACCTTGACCTCTGACACTCGACCCAAGGTGACTGCTATATATGTGAGTTGTTTCATTGTGGTATTGTTGGCCTTAAGATATTGACCTCTGACATTGAATCCAAGACGGCCGCCATGTATGTAAATTGTTTCATTGTGGTTGTGTGTTTTTATTCATCACTACGCTGCCACACTCTTAATTCATGTCTGTTTCTTCCGCTGCACTATCACTAAAGACTGACACACTTCAGGTTAGTAGGTTAACATCATCCAAATTTATGCATGTTTTCATTTTCTTCCTTCAAATCTCTTGGTAGATTTTCCTCATTAAGATCAGTTGTTTTCCTTGACATTTGTTTCTTTGAATTCATTTGTTTCACATGTCTATTATTTGTTTTGTCTTTCCTGAAAAACAATGTTCCATTGAAAATGTTTTGGATATCAAAATGTTATTTATTTTTATAGATACTTATTTAGTGTTTCATGAGGAACCTTAATGGCCTCTCAGGATATTTGCATGTTTCCAATACTTCTGTTACTTCAGTAACATTTTATTTGTATTAAAGTGGTTTTTGCTTCCTGGGTTTGATTTTTTCTTTTTCTTCTTCCATTAAAAGATATGTGACCCACTGTAGAATTTTCTATTGACTTATAATTGAGTTTTGAAGATTTAGTATGTGCATGCAAGGGTGTGGTTTTTTATTTCAGGATGTATGGTTAGCGAGGATGTAACATTATAACTTTTTTTTTTGCAGTTCGTTTCTGACTAATTTAATGTGAGCACGTTCCTCAAGGCCGTTAGGGTATTTTATCTTGGCATTTCCTTCCCCCGTGTCTTCCTTTCTTCTCATGGTTGAACCGCAAACTGATACTCCGAAAGTATAAGAAGAAAAAAGGGTTTCTAAATCAGCGGTTTAGTTTTTGCATGTGGGGTTTTCTTGTCTTGTCTTTTCAAATTGTGAACTTTAAACTATACTTTTAAATAATTATGTAAATGTGATGTGGATTTTTTACCCTGACACCAATTTTGTTTTCTAGCAGGACTTAGAAATCACTGAGTATACAGTGCATCTTACTCATGAGTTAAAGAACAAAAATCAAGTTTTTCTCGTTGTACATTTCTGTGTAACTCCAGTCTTCGGACACTCATGTATGTTTTTAGATGTACATGCACTACAAAATATTAAACCATGTATAGACCTTATGCGTATGATGTATTGGGCGAGGGCGCCCTGTCATATAGATCAAGAGAAGGTTTCTCATTGGCCTATCCTGTCAGGTATGCAACTGATTCCTCATTCCTCAGCTGATTTTCTCGTTTTTGGTTTCTCAGCTGTGCTATTGAAATTTGCAAAACACAATACAAAGTCTTGGTGTGCTGTTGAAATTTGCAAAACACAATACAAAGTCTTGCTGTGCCTTGAAATGTTATCCTTTTTTTGACAAACTGCAGTTGTATGCCTATCCTTTGCGCCATGCCATCCGTTTCATCATTCATTAAACTCTAAAATGGCATCTGGGTGGCATCAGTGAAGTAGATCTATCATACACTTCATTCTACGGCAAGTGTTGACTTCTTAATCAAATATCTTAGCAAAGAAAATGATAAACGTTGGTTGGCATATTTTTCATGTTTAGAGTTTTTCCCGGTCTGTGTGCTTTTGGATTCATCATGTTTCTATATCTTACACTCCTGTTGTATTGTATTGTTATTTGTTGTTACTTATTCTAGATTGCACTTTCTTTATTTTTGTCAGTTTACCATTTGTTTTGTTTTTGTTATACTTTCTTTTTTATTTACTTTGTTCATTTACTGTATTTGTTGTACATCATTTGCTTGTTGGTTCATTCTGTATGTGTTTTCTAGCTCTAAAAAAAAATTACCGTTTATAACAAATTCTAAAAATCCAAGACTTGTTCCTAAACTGAAGAATTTAGGATCCAATAGCTTGATGTACCAGACATTCTTGGCATTTGGCCAAACCTCAAATCAAAGGAATATTAGTGCTTCCCGCTGAGATTAAATCAATGTCACTTTGTCACTTCCATGTGATTTTAATAGTGTGATGTGACAAGCTTGAACAGCGCCCTCATTCAAAACAGAGCACGTTATTTGCTCTCATTAAGGTCAAAACAGAGCACGTTACTTGATACAGTTGTTCTGGGCGCGAGCAAGCATTAGATACAAAGTATTAACCCAATTCACCATTTGTAAAATACCTGCAATTGGACCGCGCTGCTCCGTTTAGACATCCGGGACAGCAAGTTTTTGCTTATAAAGGATGAACAAGAATCAAGTATCTGAATTCATCACCCAAGATGGATTGTTGTTGGCTCTATTTTGAAAGTCACATTTCCAGTGTGTTATTTACTGTGCACTGCCCGGAATTCCACGGTAAGCAGAGCCATGAAATTGGACCCTGGTAATCAGTTTACGTTAAGCAAGATATTTCTGTGCAAAGCAATTTTGCTCAACAGCTCTATAAAATTGGGCCCAGTACTTAGCTTTGAGTGTTTAAGCATTTTGATTGAATTGGCTCTAATAAATCAATTACTAATAACAGGCATGATATTCGATTTCCGATTTTTCTTTTGCCCTGAGAAAAATCAGGGAAATTGTTATTAACGAGCCTGAAATGCGTATCAAAACCTATTCCATGTGTACATATATAGGTCAGCCCTTGTACTCAAAAGAAATTTTCCTACTTTTTTCCAAGAGCCAAATGCCATGCCTGTAATAAAAATTGAATGATAACAAAAATAACTATAAATAGTGAACTTGCAGGTACAACCATGTGTAAAATCTCTTTTGGGAGGAGTGCTGGCTCTGAGAAGATGTGAAGATCCAAGCCAGCACTCCTCCCAAAAGAGATTTTAAACATGGTTGTACCCGCAAGTTTACTGTTTATAGATATTTCTTATTTTCTTCACCATGCAAAGCTTCAAACATCACTTAATTGACTTAATTCTGACAAGTAACAAATTACGGTTTTCATAATTTCATGAATTTTTCTCATTTCAAAGTAACTTCACTTCCCGTTGACAAATACAGTAGATTTATGATGCAAACGGGAAAAAGAGGATTTTGTTTTCTGAGAATGACGTGCTGCTTTAAACGTGACTTGCACATTGTGATTTAATACAAATTGTCAATTGTTTTTACTGCCACACTATATCTTGATTTCACTGTCCGGATAGAAGGAATTACAGGAGGTGGAGAAAATGTAAATTGTTGTACGCTCAATTTTCACAAGTTACAGAGTGCATCATCCAAACTTGACAAATGTTTGTTGACTCGTACCATTTGGTAGATACTGTCAAAAGTAAAAACTTTAACTTGGAGTGACCCATCACTAAGATTACTGGAGGTTCTTTTATCTACTTGGAAATGGCTTATTCAATATTGGATGCAAACTTTAAAGGGAAGTTGAGTGTTAACGCTTTCAAATGTGTGTCACTTACTATTTCCAGGCTTTTTGGCAGTTTTTTGGTACAAATTTTGGGGGGATTTTGAATACCAGCTCCTTAAACAGATATCGTCTATCCTTGATGATGATTTGCATAGAAGTCCACAGTAATGAATGTTAAGACAATAGTGTCATGGCTGAGCAGTTTAGGGCATCGTACTCGAGTTCTGGTGGCTAAGTCATCACGGTGTGAATTCGAATCCCGGTCATGACACTTGTGTCCTTGAGCAAGACACTTAACTATAATTGCTTCCCATCACCCAGGGGTAAATGGGTACCTGTGAGGGCAGAGATGGTTCTTGTGATTGATTTAGCTTGGTGCACGACATATTTGGCAGCACAGGCTGTATACTCCCCAGGGTCTAAGGAATGAAATAAATGGCTTAGTGACCAGGGGTAATAATGTTCGAAGCGCAATGATTATTTCGTTGGAATTGCGCTATATAAGAACCGTTATTATTATCATTATGAAACATCTGCTCAGGAATGCTGAAGGGGCTTGCGAAATACTTTCCTGCATGAATGGATTGCACTTTGTAAAAAGTGCTTTACAATCGTGCAATGGCAAAGGGTAAAAATAGAATTTACTGCTTAGAATCCCTGTTGCAAGTAAAATCATGAAATAATTGTATTATGTTGGATGTCTACTGTGAAATCCAGAGCCTCTTACACAATGTTTCAACTTGTTTCATGTTCAAACTGAAATCCATTCCAAGTGTTGGTTTTCTTTTGGGATTTCTTTCCATATCAATTATCAATCAGTTAAATCAAAAATCATTCATATTGCTCTAATTGCTCTGAAGCACAGGATGTAGATTGTTGATAAGCCTCCAGAAAACAGGTGAACTTTGAGGAGTGCCTTGAAGGTGTTGAATGAACTCTTATGGATAATTTGCTTTAATAATAAGTCAACAAGTTTGTGTACAACTCTATACCAGTTAGGACTTCACTGTAGCAAACTGACAGTAATTACAGTAGTGCACTTATTTCTACAGGAAAGTTCCCTTTGTCTTCAGTTTGCTTTTACTCCCTGAGGTACGCTCTTACTTGCAATACATACTTGCTGAAAATAAGTACTTACTCTATGCAGTAAGTACTATGTCTTTCAGAATAGTACTTTATCTCGCAGTAAAAGTACTTACTCTCTGTGGTAAGGTAACTATCTTACTCTGCAGTAAGTTCTTATTGTATGCAGTAAGTAATACTCTATACAGTTAGTACATGCACTTAGTCTTTGCAGTAAGGTACTTGTCACTGTGGTAATTAAAGTATCTTTTTTGATGCAGTAGGCACTTGAAACGTCAAAGTAAAAAAGACGTTTCTGCTGTGAGTGTTTTCTGAGCAGTGAATGCTGCCCCTCTGCAGGAATCCATAACTCTCTGCAGTAAGAACACATGTACTTACTCTCTTTGCAGTCGTTATTACACTGTCAGAATTATGGACCTTTCCAACAGATTAAAAGATGAACAACAGTTTTACTGACGTGAATATGATTGTAAATGGTACTTACACCTTTCTCTTCTTCCCCTCCTTCCCTTCCACCCCCTTCTCTGCAGAATACAGTTGACCCATCACCAAGGTATCCGTCAGGCCAGCAGTCAGTTGAGGGCGCTATCCAATCGGCGTGACGGTGCTGCCTCCTCTTCCTCGCCCAGTACACCTATAATTCCTCACGGTGCAAACCCAGCTATCAGTAGTGTACATTCGTCTCCAAGACATCACATACGGTATGTACTGTAGGATTGGAGATCAATTCAATCATAAAGTGTAAATGAGGTTCTTTGTCTTATTGAAGAAGTGGTAGGTTCCTTACTGCAAAGGGTTTACTTGTCTGCAAGAAATCACATACAGTATGTACTGCAGGATTGGAGGTTGTTGTTGTTGTTGTTTTGTTTTGTTTTTACTTTCTGTTTTTGTCTTTGTCTTATTAAAACCTTTGTATCATTGGACTCTTTGGATATGGGATGCAGACGCGCTATATTTTCCTGTCTTCTCTGAGCGTGCGTGTGATATCAAATTTATCTTCAAGCAAACTTGACGCACAGCTTAACACAATACGTGGTGTTGGAACAGCTGTACTTTTTGCATTATAGCTTAACTAGAGTTAGAGCAGCGCAATATGCAGAATATGATATGGGCCGCGCGTTATAGGTTTATACCACACCTCTTGTTGCTATGGTTTGACCACTCAGAATCGACGATTCAAGTTTGCTTGAAGATAAAGTGCTTTATAAACACGCTGCTGGAGATCTAAAGTTTAAATCCTGGAAAAGATGGGTGTCACCTTGTGACACTTTCTTTCTTAAGTCTCTATGCAAAGTAAGACACTTTTACTTGGTCCCCCCACCCCCAAGGAAGCAAACGCCATGCAGTTGCTTGAAACAGAAGTCTTTTGTGCTGATACCGTCCGAGTGTGTTTGATTTTGCTATGGTTGTCAAGATTACTCATACACTTATTCAGGCTAACAATTTAGTGGGACAGATCTGACGATATGAAAATTGTTCTGACATTTCAGCTTTCTATTCTACACTCCCACTTTCTTATCTTAATGTTAAAAATGACGAAATAAAGCTGCAAGTGTTTGTGGAGTTAATGCACGCCGCGGAGGTAGTCATGTATATTTTTGTCTTATGCATAGGAAGGATATCAGAAACGTGCTCAATTAAAATGGGGATTTAACCACCATGTGTGCTGCCCAATGCAGCTGCAGATTATGTTGGGAATGGAAGTTGATATGTACAAGCACGTTTTCTGAACCTCCATTTCTTCCTGGATACCCACTGACGTTAAAGAGAAGGGGGTGGGCGAGTGTTGTAGTGCTCTGGATTCATGTTCTCTGGACCACGTTGTCAGTTTTTGGTGTTTAATAATAATAACAATAATAATAATAAGACTTGTAATGCGCACATATCCACCCTGCTGGGTGTTCAAGGCGCAGTAAAAAACCAAAAAACAAAACAAAACAAAACAAAAACAAAACAAAGACAAAACAGACACAACAAAATTAGTCCTTGAAAACCTGTGACATAAGATAAGTTTTGAGAAGAGATTTGAATTTTGTGGTACAAAGACAAGATCTAAGATTAAGCGGTAGAGAGTTCCAGATGCGTGGCGCAGCTGTTTGTGTTCTTTTGTAGAGAGACTTGACCATAATTTGTTTTGCTTCATCCAAATATATTAATTTGGGTTAAAACTGACAAGAGTGGGATTTTTACTTCTCTCATCAATGAAAACCTTTTAAAAATACCTTTCCTAGAAGAAGGTAAGTTAGGCATTCACTACAATACAACAAACACTTTACAAAGAAGAAACAAAAAAAGATACTCACCAATTGTCCCAACTCGTGAAGCAGCTTCTGTTTGTAAACATTTTCATCCACTTCAACTTTATCGTCCTTCACGTACAAGGTTTATAAAACTCATTGATGATCAATTGCCATAGTTTGACATCTACCTGTACAAGTACAGAACCCACGGCCACCTGTTTTCCTGTCCACCGTTTAAAATATCCTGCTAAGCTGACGTCAGTTTTTTTCTTCAATGTGGCGCGCCAGAAAGCAACAGACATAACGTCTTCACTCTGCCTACGTCTATCTGTGCATTGCATGTAGGCCTATATGATGCATGGAATGGTGACCTTTCAACCTACACCCTGTGCTAAAGAGAACGCAAGTTGCTATTTACAAGATTTCCTGCCGTATTTAACAGGTGACTCGCCTGGGAAATCTGTCATGGCTTGGACTATAAATAAAGCGGCTGCCACTGTTTAACCAGTATGTAAAGAGGTCATGCCTCCGAGGAGACTGCGTTTGATCTTTTCTTTTCTACAACTCTCAAGACTGTCGCCCCACTGCCCCTTCTCCAAAACATAAAGCAACAAATCTATTTGCAAACAAAAGGCGGTAAGAATTATGCTCAAGGAAGGCACTGTCTAGTATTAGTAAAGCTATTTGTCAAAGCTGGCTGTTTCATAGATGTTAAATTTGCATCGGGGATACAGAGTATTATTTGGTTTTACCCATACACCAATGTGTGTAAAGCATTGTATACTTAGTACTTGGCTGCAATGATCATTCGACCAAATACCAACAAAAAATCTCACAATGTTAACATGTAAATGTCAGATCTGCTAAAACATCTTAAAACATCCTTCAGCTTTTCTCCTGGAAATAATTGGGTTAATTAAGCCACAGCATATTTTCAGAACCATCACATCTTATGAGGGAGATATTTGCATGGCGTTACCGCAAACCTCTTTCTAGATTGTTTTTCCACAATACCAAGTTTCGAAACCTACAAACATCTCAGAAGAGAATGACTGATACTTTGCAACAAACCTTTTTCGAAAGAACAAAACAGTATTCAGTATCTCCCTGGGGTCTCGTTGTACTTTTGTATCAATATCAGCTCTATTTATAGTGAAACCTAAGTTGTCTTCTTAATGATACGTGTCACAGTGACATATTCTTGAAAACCAAAAGGTTAGAAAGGAGCGCACCCTTTTCTGTAACACCATCCTTTGCCTGCCCTTTTTAAAACTTTGATCCCCATAGTTGGGAGGAAGTCCAACCTTGCTGTTCCTTCTCCATGCACCTGGATTGATTGTCTAGTCCTAATGCTCAGCGACCGAATAACTTTATCTTGATCAGGCTATTTCTGTACCAGAAATTGTCTGAGTATCTGGCAACGTCTACTTGAGGGGAGTTGGAGACATTAGAGGGAGACATAATTGTTTAAAGTAAGTTCCGGCCGGTGTAGTGTTGGGGAGACTCTGTATTTTTCTGAAAGGCTATTTTAAATTGATTGTTTATGAAACAAGCCAAAGGGTGGAAAAGTTTATTGGTTGTCTGCCTTTTGTTTCTGGGGGTAGAATGGCTGGGAAGGACAAGGTCGACTTTGAGCCCTTTTTCTCTTCTTCCATTTGGGTTTGTTTGTTTGTTTGTTTTTGTTTGGTTTTTGTGGGGCGGTGACTGGGATGAGGGAGCTGTTAGTGATGAGTGAGCAGAACTTTATAAAATACATTGATGTAGGAAACCTTTTTAATGCTCTAGATTGTGTGTTTTGGTCTTGGGGCAACAACATCATGTTTGGGGAGAATTTAGCTCTGTACTGTCCTCCTTTTGATATATTTTTTTTTTTTTTTACACAAATAAATTTGATGAAATATTAAAAACAAAATGCTCTTTTAATGGTGTTCTTGTGTAAAGAGTAGTGTAAAAAGAGCTCAGTCAAGACAGATTAATGAAATTGTCAGTACCCCCTGAATGCCCCCCCCCCCTCCGAGTCTCTGGCCACTGACTGGCACAGATTACTGCTGACTCTGAATGACATCCTGTACCAAGCTGTAGAATATTCAGCCAATCATCATGTTGATCAGACCCCCGGTCTGGCCCAAACTGCCTGACAAATTGCCATGTGATTACATGATGTAAATGTATGGCATCCTGCCCCCTAGGTACAGCAATACAAATCAGCCCATGTATGATGAAAGTATATGAGTTTCTTGAGTAGTTAATAGCAAAGATAAATTGATGATTTTATTATCTTAACCCATTAGAGACCACAGCGGACGCAAGCGGCTTGTATCAAAATACCCATAGCGGCCGCAAACGGCTGCAAGATTTGACCTACTTCCACTCAACCAAAAGGTCAAAGTAAAGGTCATGTTCTGAATTGGCCTTTGCCAATGTTTCCCATGTTAACATAGTATCTACATTTCTATAAAACCAAGTTTCTGTTTCGTACTATTTTTCTAGGCATTTTTAATGAAAACATTCTGTCGAAAAGTTAGCAATATTAGCCATGCTTGGGCGTCTGTGATCATTGTACCGAAATGAACAATCTCTGAAGGGTTTGAGTTGGTACTTGGTGTGGCTAGTATCAATCATCTTGAGAAATGGTTCCATCTGAAATGATACAAAGTAATGTACAGGTACTTTGAAAAAACTGTGTTTAAAAAAAAAAAGATTCTTGTTCTTTATAAAATTGAGTTAATTCAGCTCTATGAAATTGGGACCTGGCCCTAATTGCATCAAACTACTTAGCAAATATATCAGCTAAGTCAAAAACAATGGGAACCAGTCACAAACCACATTTACTTCACATGGTAGTTTGGCTGGTGCCCTTTGCAAGCATTTTGTTGTGTGTGTGCTTGGTGAATTTGTTCGGAGAGCAGCTGAATGAAATTAGCCTCTGTTGTTAAAGCCCTAGCTATGGTTTGTTTTTTTCTTTCGTATTCATCAGTGATCCAGATGGACTCCCTATGAGCAGCACTCCGTTGTTCAGTCGTACCTCACCGCCTCCCTACCGAGTACCATCACAGCATCAACACCCGGCCACACCAACCACACCCAGGGTCCACCAAGAGACCACTTTTAGGTAGGTGCAGATCCTCCTTGTGTTCTGTCTACACCTTCAATCTGTGAGATGTCTTAAAAAATGGGGGATTGGAAATGTCGGATTTGAGCTAATTTATTGCAATGAACTTTTTTTCTTTTGTTTCCAGTTATCTGTGGCTGTACAAAAATATTCTCGTTAAGTTTCTGTAAAGGTTGTTTAAGGTTGAATTGGTGATATTATTATTTGGGTTTTTTTTCTCCTACCTTTAGTCTGTAACATGTATAAAGAAGTTTCTTCTTCTTTTACGTTTCCATAGTGATCCTTTTGACAGTCGTCGTCTCTCAGAACCTGAACATCCAAGAGGTTTGTGGTGCTTCATTTACTCTTTATTTTTTCTTCTATTCTTAAAAAAACCTTCACTCTCACTTTTTCAGATTCATTTTTAATAACCCAGAAAATGTCAAAGTGGTGAGATACAACTAGTAATCTCTGTATTCTATAACTATTGAATCCCCTCCATATCACTCATCTTTCCTAACACTAATTGTCACCATAACAACTTGTAGCACAGAGATAATCATCTATATGTAGTATAGATGTATGTTTTTCCTTACTGTTTTTGACATTCAGCGGTGATATCTACTGTACCCAGTTTGTAAATAACAGTGTTGGTTCCTTTTCTACACAAAGTGAAACTGATAAGTTGATTTGTCATAAATAAAGCACCGTGTATGTCATACATCCACAGAACATTTGTGGGATGCAGATAAGAAGCCATAGTGAGTGCTGAATGGTGATCTTTTAAGTTACCTTACAGAAAAACGTCTTCCCCCCATTCTCCGCTTCGAATACCTGTGACTCTGCACATGAGAACCTGCATCCTTGGCACAAGGCTTAGGAAAGCCGTTAGCTAGGAGTCACATCGGTCATTTAAAGGCATCGTACACGTTTGGTAATTGTCAAAGACCAGTGTTCTCACTTGGTGTATCCCAGCATATGCATAAAATAACAAGCCTGTGAAAATTTCGGCTCAATTGGTCATCGAAGTTGCAAGAAAATTATGATAGAAAAAACACCCTTGTTGTACAAATTTGTGTGCTTTCAGATAGGAATAAAAACTTCTTGCAAGAAGTTTTTGTTATTTTAGTGAGAAATTACCTCTTTCTCAAAAACTACGTTACTTCAGAGGGAGTCGTTTCTCACAATGTTTTATACTATCAACAGCTCTCTGTTTCTCGTTACCAAGTCAATTTTTATGCTAATATATATTTTGAGTAATTACCAAACATGTACGATACCTTTAAACCAACGCCAGCCTTGCTTGGTCATGGCCTCAAAAGGGCTTACATAAAGTCTCAGTCCATTCTTCCTTTTGACAACAAATCTTATTTTTATCAGTTGTCTCAGGGAGATCATGAAAGAATAACTATCATGAGAAAGTCTTGACACTAGTGATGTATTTTTCATTCACTGTCTTTCTGTTGTCTTTTCATATGCAAACTTATTGTCGTCTCTCTTTCTCTTTCTTTCTTTCTCTTTTTTCGTCGTTGTCTCTCCACTCATCTTAACCCGTCTCTCCTGCGATCGTCTGTCTCTTTCTTCACACGATCACCTCTCCCTAACACACTCTCTATACTTCATTCCCTAATCTAAACTATTTTTCCCTCTAATCATCCTATCTCTCTCACTCAATGTCCATTTTTTCAAAATCCCTCCTTTTCACTTTTTGTGCATCTCATTTCCAAACCCTAACCTGCATCTTTTGCTCTCTCCTGAACACCTTCTCCCTCCCAACCATCCACTTCTATTTTCCTGACACCCATTCCATATTTATTTCTTTACCCTATTAATGTATAAACTTTCATTACCCCCCCCCTCCAACCCCTATCTTGTATTTGCCTTCTCATTCGTTCTGTCTGTCCGTTTCTTTGCTCTCTTAGGACTAAAGCCTCAGTTTTCGATGCGAGACATTGCTCTCACATTTTGACTGCCTCATTGGTCAGTTCTCTTTAGAGTCTCCTTAAGAAAACATTTTTCATTACAGTCGGTTGTGACAGCCTCAAAAATCATTTATGCCAAAATCTGACAAAAATATATTTGACTAATACAGCGTTTTTCTGCTTTGTAATACAAATAGTTTGATTGTAGTAAATATTTACATTGCCAAATCTTGAACTAAATGCATACAGCTCCAATAAAAAAGTTAAACATTAAGTTCACTGCCAGTGCTTAGTAGTGGAAATTTGTGGTTGGGAGCAACAGGCAATAAGGTATGAAATCTACAACTGTTTTCTCTATAAACCTTGCTAAGCAAACATGTTTACCCTGCAAGTGCCCCCAAAAAGGCTTAGCAGAATTCCCCTTTGCTTATGAGGAAATGTTGAAATATTTGGACTTACCATAGTGACTGGGCGTAAACTTCAAAAAGAGAACGCCGTGTAGTTTTCTTGTGACCCTGAGTCAGTGTTTCTAAATGTTTGACTGTCAATGTAAATTCATTGTTAGCATTACTTTGTCATTGTAAACCAAATGGTCTTTGGACCCTTTGGTTGATGAATAAAACCAAAATGAAATGTAATAGTATCGTGTGTATGAGGTAGACAGTCTTAGTGGCAACCCTCAACAAAGCAAAAAGCAAGTGGATCAAAACTTAAAGTGACAGTTTGTGTGTTTAAACTATTGTAATATCGTTGTTCAATATGTAACCAGTTCACGCTGGAAAAGGTGTTAGTAGGCCTACGCACACACATTTTTTTTTGACACCGGACTCAAGCTCTGGTGTTTCTGTTCAGCAGAGTGTGGGTTCGAGTCCCTGCCGTGACACTTGTGTCCTTAAGCAAGACACTTAACCATTATTGCTGCGTCCTTCGGATGGGACGTAAAGCCATTGGTCCCTTGTGTTGTGTAATGCACGTAAAAGAACCCAGTGCACTTATCAAAAAGAGAAGGGGTTCACCCCGGTGTTCCTGGTTTGATCGGCAGCATATTGCGCCACAGCACCTTGTAAACCATTACATGGTTGTTCAATCTGTAACCAGTTCACACTGGAAAAGGTGTTAGTAGGCCTATGCACACACAACTTTTTTGGACACACAGAGGGGTAAACCAGCTATTGTATGCACCCTGAATGTTAACACGCCCAGAATGTTAACACCACTTTGTTAACACCACTTTGTTTCCCCCATGCAAAGATGGTCAAATGGTACTGGAATTCATGCTTGAAATCTCCCTTTTTCCGGGGGTTATTGTGTAATCCCTGATTTCGTTTGTTGTACAAACAAGGATTACAAGAGATCGATAGGCTGCCACCATATATGTTTATCATTGTATTTGCCATATGGGAGGTAAGTCAGAGATTCCAGAATACCATGGCTGATTATCGGCTGTGGATTACGGCCAAGGGTTGGCCGATTCACGTTGAAAACGTTCCAGATTTTCTTGAAAGAGAATAACCAAACCTGGTGCATTTTTTGAGAACGATTGTTGTCTATACTTGGTTTAGTGATGGTTTCATTGTGACAACAATATTCTCAAAAATTTCTGAAAAATTAATCTCATGTGTGGGCATTTAAAAATGTCTGAAATCCCAGCGCCAAGTGTTAACCAACATGAAATAAATCTATTTGGGTTTGTTCCACTTGTCCTTTGATTTATTTTTCAGTTTGTCCTTTGATTTATTTTCCAGTTTACAATTTTGTTTGTTTTATTTCTAAACTTAAATCCTTTCAAATTTTTGTAGTTTGAAAAAAGTTTCTTTGTATATTTTCTTTTCTGTGTATACATGTTGAAAAAGAACCTGCTTTTGCAATCTCCTGTAACTGTGTGTAATTTACCCCAAACTTCAGTTATTGTTTTCCCTTGTATCTCTGTGCTCTAACTTGTTGGGGTTTTTGTTCTGGTTGTTTTGTGTTTTTATTTGTTTGTTTGGTGTGTTTTTGTTACTCCTGTTGGATTACCATACTACAAATATGAGCATATTTTTTCAGTGAAATTTTCAGTTTGGTTCTGTCTTGAAAACTAGAAGACCAGAATGAATGTACTCTTCTTGAAACTAATATTTTTTCCAGGGTCCCTCCAAGTTGGACGTTTGCCATAATGCATCAATTTCCAACAATTACTTTCCTCTTCGTATTGGTCTGTGTATTCTCAAATGTGTCAGAGTTTTAAAAATAGACTAACTACTTGTAAAATTATTAAAGAATGCAAACAGCAACAAAAAAGTGGCACACATTGTGAGTATTTTAGAATTTGTTTTACGGATTTGTCAACCAGTGGCAAATTGTTGCCAAACCACTTTTACACACTCTTTGATACTCAAGACCTCCCATACAAAATGGTGGTCAAAGTTGGTAAACAAAAGACGGTCTATTGCTGCTGATCATGAGCTATACTTTTGCTACGAACTGCTTAGCTTAGTAAAAGGTTACCAGCTAAACTGCCATGTGATGTCAATTGCTTGCAACTGGTTCCATGCTAAAATTGATTAAGCAAGTAAATCTGAGGAATATAAATATTGTTTCTGGAAAGCTTCTTGAAATGGTGTGAAATAGAACACTGTGTCATACTGTGGCATGTTATAGAAAGCTTATTTTTAAAACATTTAAATTGGTTTATGTGCAACAACAAAAGAGCCTAATGCATTTATTCTATCATGTGGGAAATTGTAAAAAGAAAGGCCTGCAATTACAATGGAGGCCACAGAGGCCGTGGCCTCTGTTGCCCCTGGTCATGGCCTTGTTGCCCCTTCAAATATTTCCCATAGACTTTAAAGGTTTCCAATGGAAGTGCCCTTTGCAAAATGAAAATGGCCTTGCCCTTTCAAATATTGAATTTCAGGCCTGAAAAGTTAAGGTTTTGTCTGCTTCCTTTAACACATAATGTGAGAATTTTGATATTTCAGACAGAACTTTTTCCAGGCATTGCTTTTACTGCCATTAACATGACAGTGCTCATCAAATTTGTCAAATGTCGTATTGTACCTTAAACTTTTGAATCACAGAGATGAAGAGTTACTGTACCAGAATACTTAAGAGGCCTCGCTCAACAAGATTAAAACAATTCAGTAATTCCTAAGCCGAAATCCCAACCCCTTGATACACACATACATTCCAATTTACCTATTTTTCCTTCCTACTTTGTGTTTCCCCTCAGGTCGCCCACTGCCCTCACCAATCCGATCTCCACCCCCATTTATGAGTGGTTCAGCCGCGAGAGGTTACCCTCATCTAGGGTCGGCATGCTAGGAGATACCATTATGAATGGGACTGCAGGGGGTGACAGTGTTGTCCAGGTGAAATAAAGGACAATGTGCATGTGCAATGTTTTTAATACTTTAGTATTATATCCAGGTTGGTATGCTTAAATTTTTGTTGAATGTAAAACAACAATGTTAACTGATGTAAGTTTTGCATTAGGGATTAAGAACATCATTTAAATTGTTGGCTCAAGACATATTTAAGATGAAATTCACCTGAAGTCATCACAGTTAAGACGCGCAACGTATCTTTATGTGCAGTAGACACAATAGGCGACCGGAGTCACATGACTCATAGTGGGTATACAATGTAAACAAACCAAGCAGCCACGCCCAGTGTGTGTGGTCAAGCATGACTTCTCCCACACCTTCAGCAGAAGCACTCGGAAGCAGCCATGCTTTTCCATGCTTGGTTTGCTTGGTTTGTTTACATTGTATACCTACTATGAGTCACGTGACTCCGGTCGCCGATTGTGTCTATTGACTCCCAAAACAGCAGACCATGGGCAGACAGTAGCCATGTGTGATGTCTTTGCAAGGGATCTTTATTTATTTCTTTAACAAGTCCTGCAGGACCTCTGATGGGATTCACAACCTTCAATCTTCTACGTTGAAGAGCCACCGAACTTTGTCAGATAGAATCCTATAATTAGCAGGGGTAGTGCAAACTAACTAATGATTGTATCAGGATAAAGGACAGTATTTTAGTTTGTTGTCCTTCACCGCTGAAGTTGTTGATTTGTTTTGGATCTCAGCATACGAAGCATAATTTTTTTAGATGGTGGGTCTTATATTTAGCTTGATAAACACAGGCACTTTTTAGTTGTTAGCTCATAATGCATGCGGGCATGTGGGGTAGATTCAATGTAAAATTCACTTAATGTCACAATGAATAGATGATGTTCCACTGAGTTGGTTGATTAATGCACACTCGATTTGTAATGATATGTTACATGATACACATTCATGGCTGAAATCTGGGCCTGCAGTGAGTGGCTTCAGCTGTCAATAGAGCTTGACAAAGCCACAGGCAAAGCCGTCAACTGTGGTAATATATGGTACCAAGCTTTGTGTTGTGTCTGTGACAGAATACACAAGCTTGCAGAGTCCAATTTCATGGCTCTGCTTACCACAGAATTCTGGGACAATGGTCCAAATTCTCCACTTACAGGGTCAGCACAAAAATTCTGTGCTAGTTGTGTAAGTGATGACTACTCTGTAACATGAAGTATACAGGTGCACAAGCAAAATTCCTTGTCAACTTATGAAACACGCTTATGTTAAGCATGGATTTCTCTGCTACTGTAAGCACAGAACTTTTGCTTAAGGTGTAATTTGGTCCAGGGCCAAATTTCATAAAGCCTGCAAGCACAGAAAATTCAGTCTGAGCAAAAAATGGGTTACCAGCCAAATTGCCAAGCAATGCACATTGATCATGAATGGTTCCCAGTAGTTTTGGACTTTTCAAATAAATGTATGCTTAGCAGCTCTGAGAAATTGGGCCCAGGTGGCAGCCACTCTGGTTCTCCCAGACACCATTCCTTCGTGCCAGTATTACAAATAAAAATATGAAAACGGAACACTGTCTCAAACAGTATGTGATGACTTTCTCCAGGAGGAGATGTATTTATGAGTTAGATTCATAGATATTCAAAGGATTGTAGTTAATCAAAGTTTTCTACGAAGTAGAAATAAAATTGAAAACAACGAGAGCTTTAGAGATTCTGTTTATTTCTCTATCAGACAAATTCCATTCAAGGTATGGAAATGAAAAGAAAATATTGACACATGATGCAAATATCATTCATACTAAAGCAGTTTTCAGATGGGCTGCTGAAGAAAATTAAATGTTTTTTAGTCTGTATTCTTGAAACAAATCTTTAGCACCAAGAGGTAGAGGCATTTGTACATTTTGGGGTTTTGTTTTTTGGGGTGTGCTACCCAAATTACAAATATGAAAATATGTGAGGATTGTCTGATGAAAGGGTAAAACTATTCTGATGTCATAAGTACATGGATTTTTCACAAATTGTGAAAAGTTTCACAACCAGTGAAATGTTTCAAAATTTCACGCAAACAAAACTGGTCTGAAGTCCTAATTAGAAAATTGACATTTAATGAAATTATTAAGGTTTTGAATACATGAGGATATGGCTGCTAAAAATAGTCAGGTACCTCTGCTGCAGGTAACTCAATATCCATAGTATGGCATTTGGGAGCCAGACTATGAAAGCAATAATAATACTTCTTCATCTAGGTAACCCTGGATTGAAGTGAAAGAAATCTAAGATGACAGTTTTTTTTGTTTTAGATACCAACAAAACTTGTTACTTCCAGACCATCACTCTTTGTGTGTTTTTTTCCAACTTGTACAAAACAAATTAAAAACATGATTATTATAACAAAGCATTACTAAAAAAGCATCAAAGATTTTAGACAATGGGACATCAAATTCACAGATTCTAAAATAACATTGAAAACATTAACTATGCATGGATTTGTCAAAAAAATTACTTAAAGATTACAATGTCTGAACAGCTTCAGGCTAGTTTAGTGGAAGCAAAAACAATAATAAACTTTCAAAATTACTTTTTTTTTGTATCCCAAAGGATGATAAACATTTGATGTATTCTTAAATTTATTCAGGTGGACACACAATTACTCTGTAAATGTTAAAGACTGTTCACAATTCACATAAGAGCAACAAAATAAAGTAATATCTGTAGATTTAAAAAAAATTGTCCTCACTTTCAAATAAAATGTGAATCAACCTTTCCTTTGAACTTAATTTGACACATTTTCAAACTGAAAAGCAGCCAAGCTTAACTCATTTTCTTGTGACTCGAAGATGTATACAAAGAAGCCAAATCCAAAGATTGTTGACTTCATTATTTGTACCGTGTTCCACTGCTGTATGGCAAAAACAAAATTGTTTTTAAACTTATCTGTTTCCTCAAGTAAATGCCAAACATCTTCCCAGCAGGGGAAGATAAAAAACCCTGAACATTATTTGTTATTATGTGCATGTCCCTCATCAATCATGTTGGCAAGCCACACCCACTTCACGCAAACTGGCTCAAACGTTTGCCAGAAGCCCAAAGGAAATGCATTGAATCTTTTGGTCTTTGATTGTTTCGGTAATAATTTGTGGACTTGCCTTTCAAATTTGTTTTGCAAAGACTTGAGGTCTTATCGGAAATATTTGTTTCCGTCATAAAAAATGTCTTGAACGATGGAATGAGCAATCAAGGATGTTATTGATCGATCAGAATTCGGATTAATAATGAATTGGAATCTTTAGCTGATCACACAGAATCCCTTAATGATTAATCAGAATCCCTTATTGATTAACCAGCAGGAATCAATCGGGAGAATCCTGTATCAATCCAAATCCCTAATTGTCCAATCAAATTTGATGAGCAGCCACTTGCACCAAAAACAAAATACTGAATAATAATTATCTGACAACTCTGCCGAACTTCCACAGATAGGGAAAACAAGAAATTATGACGAGAATGTGGCCGACACCTGCTGTTGAACGGCCAACTTGTGGAGTTCACCGGCCTCATGTCACATGCCACATCAATCGCACTTTTAAATTATCCATCATGTAGTTTTCAAAATAGTCCCTGGACCAATATGCACTCGGCATCTCTTTTCCTGTTGGTTTTGTTGTTGTTTTTGTTCTGTAATCTGTCAATAAAGTTCTCTACTACGTAACCCTCTTGGCGGTAGTTTGCTGGTGTTACTTGTAAACTGTACAAACCAGGAGTCCACCTTGGTGTGAGGGGTGTTTATCGGAGAGGCAGGTCAGGGAAACATCACTTGGCATCTTCTACAAGTTCTGGAGGCTCGGCATCTTCAGTCGCTCCTGCAGCATCTGCAGCTTTGCTTGCAGCCTGGTTAAGGAAGACAAATCACTGATCCAATGAATATCAAAATGCCAAAACAAAATTGCAACTGGGAGAAAACTAATCTGAAATCACTTTTGACAAAACCCCTGGATGCTCTTTCATCCCCAACACCACCTTCCCCCCTAAAAAATAAATAAAAATAATAACATAAATAATAATAATTTACCTTCTTTCTCTTCTTCTTAGCTGCCTTGCGGTTGGCCGAAAGTTGTAGAAGTGCCTGGAAAGAAGAATCACAACACAGGAATTTGTTTTATTACTAACTCATCTATCACTAAGGCCCAATTTCATAAAGCCTGCAAGTATAAAAACTTGCTGAGCGAAGAAAAATCTGGCTTAGCAGAAATTTGTTCAACAGTATTTTCTGCAAAAAAAGCTCCATGAAATTGGGCCCCGTTCTACTAACTCTAAAGACCTATTTGTAGGGCGTTACCCCCAACATCTTGATCAATTTTAGGTAAACTAAGCACAAGGGCAAGAGAAGCAATCAATACAAGGAGGAATAAGGCCTCGATACCCACCTTGACTTCAGCATCCTTGACAGAGTGTTCAGA
This sequence comes from Plazaster borealis, assembly GCA_021014325.1. Taxonomy (NCBI): domain Eukaryota; kingdom Metazoa; phylum Echinodermata; class Asteroidea; order Forcipulatida; family Labidiasteridae; genus Plazaster; species Plazaster borealis. The sequence continues at coordinate 23,967,959 of CM037471.1, read as the reverse complement.
CTTGTAGAACTCCGGGTGATGGACCCCCTGTGTGATCCGCAGAGGTCCGTTGGGCATGACCAGCACAGTGAATTTAAACTGGGCCACCACTTTGCCGTCCTTCTCATACAAGACTGGGTAGGGCTCCATCACTTTGTGGGTTAAACACTCCACGATGCCCATACGAGCCTTACCTTCTTCTTTCAAGGCCCTGTCAACGAGAACAACAATCTTGGGAGTTATGACATTCTCCTGGTCTCCAGTACAAATTTGGGAAAACAAAATGCCAACTTTGCTCACTTATGTTGTAGAATATGTGTATGCTTGTAGTTCCATCATTTTGCATTTGAAAAATCTGCAAGAATTGAAACGTTGGATGTTTCTCAACAAAGGTTCTGTCTGATTTTAATGAGAGATATTCTCTGGAGTTTATCGATAATGAATGTACCAATGGCCCCCCAGAAATCCTACCTGAGTGTAAAAGGCATGGGTGAGAATTTGCTCTCGACTTGACTGTACAGAGTTCTTGAGGCTTTCATCTTGAGGTTGTAGACGATTTCTGTCTTCTTGAAGACGGTGGTGCGTGTGTCTCGTTCCTTCACTTTACCGTCACCGGTAGAGATGAGGACGTCGATAGCGTACACCTCATGAACTTCCACCTCGGAGGCCTTGTGGTCTTTCCTGATCAGGAACAATGGAAAGTCATGATTAAACATGAAGAAACTATTCAAGAAACTGGGCAGTGGGATGCAGGCCCATCATCAAACATGCCCACTTCACATAGACTTGCTCCGCAAGAAACGAGCAGGGGTTTTTTTCTTTTAAGAAAGTAAAATGCACTCATTTACCAGAGAACAATGTTTCTTACTTCTGTTCATCCGTTGGATTTTGAATGATTGACTTCTCTCCATCGATGACATTACGTTTCAGCTGATGAGACAGCATACCCTGCACCGGATTGCAGTTGAACGACTCTGAGATTGTCTGGAATATCTTTGTTATGTCGTAATTCTGGAGGGGGGGGGGGATAAAGACAACAAAACTCAACTTTACTGATCCTTCATTGTACAGAAAATCACTTCGCTTGTTTGTTCGGTTTTTTTAAGGCCCCAATTTTCTAGAGATAAGGCACCTTTCTAAGGCAGACAAATGTGCTGAGCGCAAAGACAGGTTACAAACCAATCTACCATGGGATAAATGTTGCTTGTGAAGGGTACATTTGCTAGAAAATCAATTCATTCAGCAATTTTCTCAACTCCAGCAGCTCTAATAAAACTAGCCCCTTTGAACGAATGTTATGGATCTACTCCGTGTACCAAATCCTTCAAAACTTTAAAGAGGCTACTGCCTCCCATATCCGGGTAAACTAGCTAGGTGGAAGCAGATTTACCAGGTATATCTTATGTTCTTGGAAATTTGCGCACGCTCAGAACTACGTAACTAATGGAAATTTACTTGCTCGGTCTGCTGCTACCTAGCAATCCAATGTCTCCCATTGTGAAAAGTGTGAGGGTGGGGTGCAGGATTTTACCTGTACTCCAGGTTTGATTTTCCTGAGGGCAGCCTCGGAGCATGTGTATGCAGCCTGGACTACGTCGGCTACCTTCCCAGTCACTTTGTTTTCTGCCGAGGCACCGATGACCACCGTCTGCGCTACTACGGCAATAAAACCATCAATGTGGCCTCCCATGTCACTGTACATTGAATAGAATCATAGAATACAACATCACAATGAAGTACAAATTAACTGAACTAAAGCCGGATATGTACCTGACGATACTACTGTTGAATGGAGGAACACAAAGAATCACCACGTTTGGCTGAGAATCCATGTGTCCACCTTCATTGTATGTGATCACTCATCCATTTCAATTGCTCATAGGATTTTGATGCAACAGAGTTACAAGGAAGTATGCTTGTTGCCTGGTATACATTTTGATTTTTACTCACTATGCACAATGCATAATCATGGGTTTTTTTACTGAATGTATGCAAAAATGTCTGTACCAGTATCCCTGAGAATTACGTGAACAAATTCTGCAGTTATCTTTTCCACTCACATTTTGACGACATCCCCATCTTTGAGCACGACATCAGTATCACTTCTGAGCGGTGAGAAGTGACAGACACAATTGTTCACCGACACACAGCATGGAAATGCAATACCTGCAACACCACACCAAGAAGAAAATCACACTTTAAAAAAACCAAGTTTTCTTTGTAGTTAATCACAGATCCAAAGCTTGCGTCATCTTGGTATTGTAACGCCCACAGGAATATTAGTGTCTGAACTTCTGTCGCTTAAGGGAAAATTATTCAAGATTTGGTCTATTTTTCTTGCTTCTTTTGCCTCATAGACAATACAAATGATATGATTTAGTTAGAGATGGTTTCTTGAAATCTAAATTACTGGCAAGAATTTGGTCTTTTATAAAACAAGTAGTCAACATGAACCATTCACGGGCCTGGAATTACTTGGAGGCCACGGAGGTCATGACCTCTGCTGCCCTGATCTTGGCCTCGGCGCCTCTTTAACATTTTCCAAATGGCAGTGCCCTTTGCAAAATGAAAATGGCCTTGCCCTCTCAAAGATAAAATTCCAGGCGTACATTCCTCAACATAAATGTACATCTACATGTCCAGGGAAATGTCTACAATTTAAGATTCCTTGAAAATAGGAAACGGTATAAGAATTTTGAGTACGACTGCAATCTCTTCCCAAGATAAGACCACATCAGTTGTAATATTGAGTTTTTATACATTTTACAAACACTATCTTGAGATATTTCCATCATGAGATCAGATTTGAAGTAATATTGCATGGTGATCAAGTCAATAAAGAATACATGAAACCATGTGAAATCTCTTTTTGAAATATATATGGTTCTGAGAAGACCATAAACAGAGTGTACTGTTTAAAGCGTTGAGGATCGGTCCTCCTAAGATCCACAAATAATTATTCTGAAGAGAGATTTTACTTGGTGTCACCACAAATCTATTCCTTATTTCCATTGATGTTTCCCCAACTTCAATTCCACCTCTCTCCCCTCCCCCTCACCTTTCTTCATCTCTTTGTTCTTCTTGAAGATCTTTCCTGTCTCCTCCTCAATATAGGAGTCCCCGAGGTCACATAGCGACAGCACCGTCTCCCCAGCAACTGCCTTGCCAACTACAAGTTTCAGGGCCTCTGTAAGAAAATCATGTAACAAATTTTGCAATTACTAAATTATACACCCATCGGTGGGAAACTTTTGGGACACTAGGTGGCAGCAGACTTACCAAGTACATTATTCTCGGATGTGTGCACATGCTCAGAATGATGTAAACAATGAAAAATTGCCTGGTGTCTGCCTGCCCCCCCCTTCCAGGCCTAGTGTGTACCACAGTGCCTCATGTTATGACAAAACCATGGAAACCAAGTGGTTGGCGCACACATTAATCTTCAGCGTGCCATGGTGTTCATAACTGACCAACTTTATGCATTGTCAATTGCATTGCCCAATAATTGCTGCAAATGCACAATTTTACAAATGTATGTGTTCTGCAAATGACATGCACATGAAGTACACATAACCCAACTGAATGAGCCGTTGATATGTACCAAGTGACTGATTACTATTATTAGGGGTGATAGTGACCGAGTGATGTGACTGATAGGGCTTTAAATGATGTCAATCTAATGACTAAACATCTTATGCCTACGGTACTGCCACACTTTTCACTCACACAACCAAAAATATGACGTCACTTTTCACTCACAAAATAATTTAAAAAGTGCAGGGGTCCAACTAGAACTAGTAATATTTTGTTATTTTTTTAAAAAGCAATTCCTGGTACAAAAACATGTAATTAATATTTATAATGTTTTGTACTATGATATCTGCCTGGACTCCCCGGGAGCCTGGAGGTTGGTGCAATTAATCAGTTAGCCCAGGTTGGACTCCTCCGTTGCATACAACGCGACGGAGTCCATGGTATAAAGGTCCTCAGGCATTGCGACAAAATTTATAACCATTTTTTATCATATTTTTACCTTTTTGAGGAAGCTGAAACGTGACTCACATGTTCCTTGTGTCCTGAACTTACGCCTGCCAATTCAGAATTGCCAATTTTATCCTTGGATGACATTATTGTGAAAATAAAATGGAAATTGACGCATTCGTTGCGACAACCTCAACTGACATGGAACCAAGTCCACAAAAGAGGGCGCTGTCTAACCCGTAACACTGAACGCTTTTTCTTCCCGGCGGCAACACGACGGAGTCACAGCGCCAGTGCACAACTTGGACTTATTTTCGGAAATAATGTCATTCATGGATGTATTTGATAGGTTTTGAACTCAGCAAAAGTGTAATTAAAGGCACCAAGAATAAGTGAATGGAGTTTCAGCTTCTCAAGTTTGGTAAAAATATTTTAAAATGTTACTCAAAATTTTGTTCGCATTGTAAAGGATCTTTATACCCAGGACGTCAGTGCAGTGGCACTGACTGACGTCCTACCAGGGCTAATGCCTACGGTACTGCCACACTTTTCAGTTCACTCACACAACCAAAAATATGACGTCACTATGACGTTATTTTTTTTTAAAGCAATTCCTGGTACAAAAACATGTAATTCCAATATTTATAATGTTTTGTACTATGATATCTGCCTGGACTCCCTGGGAGCCTGGAGGTTGGTGCAATTAATCAGTTAGCATGGTTAGTCAATTCAGTCAACATGGTCAAGACAGTTTAGGCCTACCTGCCATCATCATTCCCATGTTTTGTTTCCCATGCCATTGCCAGGCATTCATTGCACCACCTACGTTCAGGTGTTGCAATACTTCAACTTGAGTCATCTGATCAAATCCAAAGCAAAGGACCAAAAAAGGCAAAGCATCCATTCCATGCCATCACAATCGACTTCAATTTCATTATTAATAATGGCATTTTTATTATTAAAAAAATGCAAATAATCAATTGAACACAACTGCCTACTGTCAGATACATACAAAAAGTGCATTCCAACACACACGACAGTCTGTTATGACCGAATTATAGAGGCCGTGTTTTAAAGACCTGCTGCATCACTTGTTGTGTGATATGATCAGAGTCCCCTGACCCCCTGTTGTTTGTCCAACAAAAGTCCGACACTACGAAAGAACCAGCTGTCATGATTTCAGGTCGGTTTCTTTCCAATAACGGAAAGCAAAATTACCCTAAAACAAAGAGAATTGTACCAAAATGTTCCTAAGCATAACCAAACTTACTGTTGACAATTTCTCCGATGGTCTTATACTTGGTGACCACGCTATCTTGGGCCGCAGTTTGCTCATCCTCGGATACTTCGCTGTCCGCCATGTTTGCAAATTTAGAGTCTCACACGTGCTTCCCAGAATGCAACGCGAGGTGACGAGATATGGCGCGAAATGAATTCAAGCAGGGCCCCAAAAGGAGAAATAAATGGGAGGAGGAACCGATGTTGAAAAAAGGGGAAAACAGAAAGAAGGAAGGAAACGGAAGAAAACAAAATTGTGCAAAATGCCAGAACGTCGTGAAAACAGAATATATTGCAGGCCAAACCTACATAAATAAATTATGAGCACAAAGAGATTCAGCTTATCATACGCCTCACCGGAAAAGTTGGATGCGTGCTCCAAGAACTTTAGACATTTACATCCAATCGATCCCGTGGGAGGCCCACCCTTAATTCACAACAATGAGTCAATGCTAGCTGCTGTCATTACAATAACACCTGCGTGAGTATGCAATGGACTCCCATAAAAAAAATATACGCTTTACTAAAGGAGAGTTTGTTGGGGTGTTTGATTGTTTGTTTGTCTGTTTGTTGGGGTGTTGGGTTGTTTGTTTGTTTGTTTGTTGGGGTGTTTTTTGGGGTGTTTTTGTTTTTGTTTGTTTTGTTTTGTTTGTTTGTTTGTTTGTTTTTAAGTGGTATTTTTGTCGGTTTTATCGGTGGGCGGCCCGCCCGACAAGAGCTAGTAAGGCCTATATTTATTTTTGTTTAATAATGTAAAATCAGTATTAATTTTCGGTATTGCCTGAAAGGAAATGAAAAACAGAAGAATCATCATGATAAATTATATTTTGAAGGCTTAATTTTAAAAAAATGAATATCACACAACTTCCCCAGCTTTTGCTTGTTCTTTTTATACTAAAGCTTGCAGGCTGTCCACACAAGGGTTGTGGTAGATAAATGATGGCGCTGTCCCATTCAGTGACGCTCCAACACTGTTGGCTTGATATTAACATAAAACTGTTATTATGTATTTTTAAATGTTTTATGGGTATGGTCTACGTCTGGGTTTGTTTGAATTTTGTGCCAGATTGACAGGGGTAGTTGACAAACAAAGAGGAGCAGATAAGAAGAACCGGTTGACAAATGTGTCAAAAAATTGATTTCTTTCTAGGGGAGACCACGAGGATATTTTTTCAGATCTTCTCAATAGCAATAACATGTTTTCATGACTTCTTGGCAATCATCAGTTGCGTGTGGGTGATTCAAAAGAATCGGTAAGTCTCATGTCTTGTAAATACATAATAATTTATTTCTCACGCTTCACAGCTCTGCACGGAGTGCGCCCTCTTGCAGAAAATTTTGATACACGTAAATTACTGTTAGTCGTACGACTCGTATCCAAGTCTAGTTTACAACGTTATTTTACAATGCCAGAGTGTGTGGCAGCTGCACATTTACTGCATGCAGTGTGCTCTCTGCTCTAAAGAGAGTGAAGGCCCAGCTCTCCCAGGTTAGTGCATCAGAAATCGCTGGAAAGTTCTTTGTGTGTGCAGTGGATGGGGTTATTTTGAGGTAAGATATTTTATAATTTTATTTATTATTTAGTGGAAATCTACAGATAAGATTCTCATTATCTCTGTAGACACGTCATGGTTAGGTATTTGTTGGGAAAAGACCAAATTGAAGCTGACAATGACATGAAATGGAATGAATCTTTCACGGGCGGGATGAATGGAGGTCATTCTGAAGACACATTATTATCGTTTACGGCCCGGATACTCATCTATTGAGGGAATCCTCCATGGTTTACTGCCTCCATTTTGCCATGGGTTAACCTCTAGTCATATTGTGATCAACGTCAGATAGAATTACCTGAAATAGTCTTACGCTAACAAAAAGTACCAATTAATTACCATGGAATCGTGGATGTGAAACTTTAATTTTAAAAAGGCCGATTCATACTCGTTGTGTACGCTTCCTCCATGGTTCGTTGTTTAAAAGTGTGTACCTGTGTATGCTGACGCTGTAGTGTAGGCTACCACCAGAATGGCCGGCTGTGGACTAGGCCTACATAATATTAATAGCAGTCGATGTGGCTGGCTGCCAAAGGCACCTTTACATGCCTTTCGGCGTGTTGTAGTCGCATCATCCACAATTCAGCTTCTCAGCTGCAAGTAATGACGATTAGCCTCCCAAATGTTAAACAATTAGGCCTACCGTACTAAGTAATACTTTGCTCTAAATAATCATAATGGCAATGTCTAATAATATATAGATGCTGTTATTAAATCTTTACATTACAATCATTGTTCTTCAATCATAGTACAAATAAATAATCAACCAACAAGGATAATACATTCTTAAGGGAAAATCCTTAGGGGCTTGCATGAATGTTGAAACTTTGGGTGACGTTATAAAATCATCAAACAGACATTCAGGCCTGATGATACTTCGTTCTTAAGAAGGGCAAGGCAGTTTTTCCTTCCTTAGCCCTGTCCCTGCTGATGGCAACAAAATGCACCAGTTTTTGCATTTCGCAGTCAACTCAAATTCTGTCAACTCTGTTGTTGTGTTGCCTTTATATTTAGCTGGGTATATGGCTCCAGTGCACTAGGCCCCCTATATAGTCCCCAGCAAAGTTCAATGCACATTTGTACATTTTTTATAGCAGGGTATTACATGTGACTGCCTAGTATCAAGGCTGGCATTTATAAACCATTTCACTTCACAACGCAACAGAATGTATTTTGCTGCACTTGACTTAGTGCAGGGCTTCATTTCAACTGTGTTGCATTTTGATGCATTAAGCAGGGTGCCTAGAAAACACCTGATATAAGGGCACTTCAATATGAGTGTTCAAAGTGTACGTTTCTACTGGAACATTTCTAGGGGCACCAAGGCAACGACCAGAGGCACAGAGGCTATGAATTATATGCCACATTCACGAATGCGTGCAGACACTACAGACACAGACACTTAGTGCATGTTAGTGACTGGGTGAACGTAAGAGTTGTTGTGGTCAGTAAATCATTAACAGTAGACTCAACACAGAGTTTTGAAATTAAAGGTTAGAATACTGTGTTGTTTTCAGAAACCTTTTTTTTATTTAAGAAAAGCTGAACAAACTTTGGAAAGATCGGGTAGACCTGTGATCTGTCAGGATAGTCCTGACGTCATGATGCATCATTGATCTAGTCCCTATGCCTTCGGAGTTCAAGGTGCATTTCAAGCAAGAAAGAGATTATTTTTAAGTTAATATGACAAAAGGTAGAGATCTCTATTTGATGTGATGTAGAGAGTCTGTCATTTCTCAAGTCTTGTACATGTTTTACCAGCCTGGAATTACGAAGAGGCCATGACCTCTGTTGCCCTGGTCTTGGCCTTGGTGCCCCTTCAAAAGTTTCCCATAGACTCTAAAGGTTTCCAATGGCAGTGTCCTTTGCAAAATAAAAATGGCCTTGCCCTCTCAAAAATGAAATTCCAGGCCTGGTTCCAGACCCGTAGTTGTCCTTTTCAAAGTACTGCTACCCAATTTCCAGGATTGTTTATTTTTGTATACAATCACATCCTCAGTACGGATCATTGCTCTATTTTAAAACTACACTGTATACATTATTGGTACAAGTCTACATTTTGTACTGTCAGGCCTATGCCATGTCTTTTTAGCACCATACAACAATGCGATGATTCAACACATTGTAATCTGACGTACTGAGTGTGGGGATACAAATTGTGTACAAAGCAATATCGAACCAAAGAAATATGATTACATGTCAATTGTACTGTAACGTGTACTCAAATTATTTTGAGATGATGATTGTGTGTGAAACGCAGTCATTGGATTTGATTATTCATTGAATACCTCACTCAACCCCAGTCAATTAGACATTTTAAGCTTTCCACCTGCCAATGACATTGGATCTTGTATATCAAGAGGTTAAAGAAATCTCACACATATCTTGTGTAGACCATTAAAGCCGGATTTACAGCTATTTAAGCTTCTTCAGTAATGGCGTCATGCATTATTGAGTATGCATGATGATGTTGGATGCTTCCTGTCGCATCCTAATAAGGCTTTTGTTGTGTACATGGGAAAACCCTCTTGTTTTTGTCCAAATTGTATCAGTTGTTTTTAAACCACACCATGGCTGGAAAATGTACAGGGCCCAATTTCATAGAGCTGCTTAAGCAGACTATTTTGCGCACAACTATTGTGCTAAGCAGAAATTAGCAGGATACCAGTCAAAAATTGTGCATGTGACATGGTATTTTGGCTGGTAACCTTATTCTGGTAAGCATATTTTTGTTGTGCTTACATGTAGCTACTTTTTGTGCTTGAGCTGCTGTATGAAATTGGGCCCAGGTATGGACAAAGCCTTGGAGCATGAATAAGATTTCACAGAGGCAATTGCCTTGGTGCCCTTGAAATGTTCCAATAGAAATTTAGGTTTTTCTCGAAGAGGTGCCCTTTATCAAAGAAAAACTGCTTTGCCCTTATAGCAACAGAGCAGCAGGCATGGATTTATAGATCTACATAAATAAACAACAATCTTACTGAAAGCTTTTTGTACACTACAGCCGCTTTTGTCATATTTTTAAGTGACCATTTTCCTGCCAGTCTCATTTTGAAAAAAAGTAGCCTCATTTTGGAAAACAATGTTTTTAATGAAAGACATGGAAGATAACTAGGCCGTATCTGAGTTTGCGGCTAAAGCTACGGCTAGGACTGTTTGCTAAGGATGTCCTATACTTCAATGCATGATGATGCAGGAATCTAGCCATAGCCATAGCTGTAGCCTGCCAAAGCAGACACGGCCTCATATTGTCATTTTGTAGACTTGTTATGTTTGTATCAAATTGATTGTCACTGCCAAGTGGAGCTTAGGTGTAGATGATCAACACAAATGTATGGTCTGCTTTGAAGGGCACAGAGTATGCTGTAGGAGTGAAACATTTTTGGATCATTTTGTGGATATTTTTAACTTGAGAAAGTTGATTAAATTCAGTTCTTACTCAAAAAAATGGAAAGAAAAAACCACAAACTGTTGAACTTCTCCACTGCTTTAAAACTGAATCGCAAAAAACATGACCTGCTTAATTAAATGGCATTTTTATTTATGTAGTATACATGTACATATTTGTAGTAGCAGCTGCAATACCTAGAAATGCATTAATAAGAAATGCATTAATTATAGCAAAACAAAAAGTCCTGAATATATATTTTGATTACTTGGTGCTTTTGAATTGATCAAAATAATGTTTTTTAATTGAATCATATTTGTAACAACAAGTGTCCTTGTGATGTGTGTATTGTTTTTGTACGCTCTGTTTCTCACGATATAAATTTGTGCTGACATTTTGTCATGAATTAAACAGTGTAGGGTAACAGGGCTGGCGTTCCATTGGGACCTTTGCAACAGCAGCCTCTCAAACTGTGGAGCTCTATACTCAGGCGTAATCTTTTCCCATGAGAAAGTGATCCCACTTCTGACACCATCTTTGCCTTGCTGTTCATACTTGTGTGTCTATCCCACCTGAATATCCAAATGTGTGCACATAGGCCTACAACATTTCAGTTGCCCTGTACTAAGTTTACATTGATCTGCAAATGGTGTCCAAGACAAACTTTGTGAAGTGACTGTTGGGGAGGATGTCCATCCAAAGCCTCAGAATGAAGTCCTTGTCATGTTTGGCATCAGATGTTTCTGTTTTAATATGCACATGACGTCATTTGAGTAGGGCGCCCTCAGCTAGAGGTAAAAAAAAAAGGTAACTCAATGGCCCATCCTGTGCGCCAAACTATGCGCTTCCATTGTTTCATCATTGTCTTTCCTCCAAGATGATCAGTCCATTGATGAAGCTGCTAGGCTTTTCAGTTCATCTCCCTTTTTTCCCTTTTTTTTCCTATTGAGCTCAATTCTTTTGAAAAAGAGAGAAAAAAGTACAGAAAATTCAGACTTTTTCCCCCAAATACTGGCTGGAGATCCCTGAATTTGTTAGACATTTCATATGCTAACAGTACTTTGAAAGTACAAAACCAGAATCATTGAACTGCAGCAACTTAGAGGAAATGAATTCAACATCAGAAGACAATGCAACATCTGCCCGGTCTGTGACTCTGTGCAGTTTTTGTTGCATGGTTTTCCGCCCATTACATGTATGTGCAACAACATCACCTTACAAAGTTCTCTCTCAGCCTGAATGAGAAGAGGCAATCATTGGCTCAAATAAAAACAACATTCTGTCAGATCCCACTCTAGTCCTTGGAGGGTGATGAAATTGCTGAATTGTCCAATGGTGCTTGCACAATACTCATGTATGTTTGGTGTGATATGACCCCAAAAAACGTTCGACAGAGTAGCTTCATGATTCGTCTGCTGCAAAGGGCTGTATTCTTTGTATTAATTTTGGTGCAAAATACACCTATTGTGGCTCATTGGATGCATTAAGCCCGGTTCATACTTCCTGCAAATGCGAATGCGATATGAATTTTGACTTCACAAATTCGCCTAGAACAATTCGCAGGAGTTGAGTTGTGCTCATGAGTTGTGCTCAACTCCTGCAAAACATTCGCAGCGAAAACAGAGCTGTGACGTCAAAGTGACACCCAAATTCGATTCGCATTCGCAGGAAGTATGAACCGGGCTTAAGACTGAATAAGTTCTATAATGTACAATTTATGAGGTTGTCAATGTGGTGCACTGATTCCAGAATGTGGGTTTCACCGTTTGAATTTAGAGGTTTGTTTTGGCAGCTGTGAAAAAAAGGTTATTCTGGTCTTTTGATGTACGTCTGTGTATCAAGATGTAGTCTTGGTGCAAGACGCTGTGTGTTTTATAGTTGAATTGAACTATTTTGTGAACTGAACAATCGCGATCAATTATTAGAAAATGCTGCTCCAAAAACCTGACTTGCGGATGCACCACTGTCACCAAACAATGGATTTACTGCAGTGATCAAATGCCCTCTACCTGTCGAGTTGTCACGCCGTGTCACACTGACGTCATCATCTCAATAATCACCCAAGGTGTTATACAGTGTAGTGCGCATTTTAGGCAATGCAGCACTTACTACATGCCATAATTTTGCATGCAATTTGAGTCTTAATATGGCGAGCGTGGCAGACAGTAGCCAAATGTGACATTGGTACAAGGGTTTAATACATTAAGATACATGTATATATACATCCCAGGCCTACAGGGCTATCAAAAGGCTGATGTTCCTAAATGTAAGACATTAACAGTCACTTGACTATCATAATTGCTTAGGCCATCCAGGAATGTCTCTTGAGGTGTTGATAAGGGCCTGTCAAGTGAAGTACAGAACGTGTAGTTCAGGTTAGAAAACGAACACTTGAGAAGTGCATAATGTGGGATAAGTGTGTACATCACCACATACATGTACAATCTAACAATTATACACTTCTCCAGTGTTTGTTCTTTAACCTGAACTACGTGCACTGTGCATATAATTTGTTTCCAAATTCTTTGCAGCTGCTGTGATTTGCAGCAGTGAAATTCTTTTTCTAACCATGGAGCCATAAAAATTACTGCTTTTAACCGAAACAGAAATAGTGTAAACACTGTGACTATGCAAACATAAATTGATCATAAATAAACATAATTTCAGGCACTTAGAACCTCCATTCACATTGTACATATACAAGACATTATTAAGGCGTAGAGACAACTCTCTGCAGCATGTGGATGACAGACACAAACCATTAATTCTCTGCTATGTTTGAAGTCTTGTTTCAGAAAACACTTTGTATCTGGGTTGGCATAATTAAATTTACCATTTTATCATTCACCTTGTTTATTTCATTTTCGCAGCATACAGGGGCTTAAGATTCGTCACTTCCAAGATAAGATTTAAGATTAGCCTAGATATCTGAACGGTTACCACAGCAACCACTATGCCTGTTGCAATGGAGGAACCCAGCCAAGGTGATCAACGTAACCCAGGTAGGGCCAGGCCAACCAATCAGAGCCTTGTGTCAAAGGTCACACAGTGTAGCTTCTAAACAGGTCACTGATGCATTCATAATGTATTTATAACTTAGCCACTTACACAAGAGAGGAAATATAAATGAACATACATACAGACAGGGCTAAAAATTTACAGGCCACAGTCCCGAGACCAGTGATTTCAGCGTCACGCCAGTAAACTCACGACAGGACAAGTCCGGTGGTCTTGTGTTTTTCATTTCATTTTCTTTGTTATAAAAAAGGATGTTCAAATGTTGAGTTTGAGATCAATCTTCTCTTAGTGTTTGTTAAAAATAAAAACAGAACTGTGTTCTTATAATTTTCATTACTGGTCTTTTCTCATTTTGATTCTTGTCTTGTATAAAACAAAATTCTGGTCCAGTAACAATTCTGAGCTACAGGTCCTGCAGTCTTGTGGATTTCCCCCCAAATTCAAGCCCAGATAGAGCATCTGCATGGTAGGAACTTGTACTTGACTCTAAACCAGTGAGAAATTCCTCAGTTTCTCTTGTTACAATACCCATAGGAATTGAATTTTTTTTTTTCTTGATGATTTTTTGTCACATGATAGATGTGTACAGCTGTATGATGAGATTTGCAGACCAGGTACTTTGTTTTTTGTACTGGCAGTTTTTTCCTAAAGGGAATATTTTAAAAGTCACCAAGGCAATGAGCAAGGGGTAAGGAGACTATTGCCTCCGTTGCCTCCGTGAAATATCAGGCCTGGATTTGTTGTTATCAGCACCAAATTTCAACATATTTATTCTGAAAACCAATTAGAAAGCCAGATTTCTGATTTCTTTGGACGATTTAACATTATTAAAGGGGAAGGGAAACGACCAAATCAATTTTGTGATTTACTCAGTCACCATCCAAAATTTTTGGCTTGTAACCATATGTAGCTCCATCAAAAATAATTCAGTATTGGATCACTCTCACCGACGTCACATTTCTACAGCAACGCGGGAGGGCGGCCATGTTGGAGTATTTCGGACATTAGGATATGTAGGCGTTGCATTGCGTAGCACATGTTCGTGCAGTTTGGGGTTTTGGGGTTTTTTAATGCAAATTTGCCCCAAACAAGGCTAAAAGCCACTCTTGGTAAGGGGCAACAAGAAGAAACTATTTCAGATGAAAATAACTCGGGGAAGACGAATGTAGGAATTGATATTCCTCTAGTAACGTATGTGGGAGGCTTGCGGGTGTAAGTACTCCTACAACAACGCGGGAGGTAGACCATGTTGGAGTACTTCGCACTTCGCACATTAGGTTATGTAGGCGTAGTGACATCCAGCGTTGTATTTCGTAGCACATGTTCGTGCAGTTCTTTGTTTTCATCTTTTTTGTTTTCTTTTATGCAAGTTCGCCCAAAGCAAGACTTAAAGCCACTCTTGGTAAGGGGCAACAAGAAGACAATATTTCAGATGAAAATAACTCGGGGAAGGAAATTGATATTCCTCTAGTAACGTATATGGGTGACGTGCGCGCGTAAGTACTCTGGCATGGCGAGCGATAGTAAAGTCATCTGAGAAGGGTCTATGCAGTTTGTTTGCGAAATATAAACTCCTCTACATTTCACACAAGTGTAAACCCTCCTTTGGCCCGAGGTTTGCTCAATGTTACACTAAATGTGATTAGGATAAAAAGGATGCTAAAAGCAAGCTTCTTTAATTTCTTTGCTCATTTAAGTTTCTAGTTTCGTCTGGAGTACATACAGTTTGTACAAAATGGAGAATAGAACTACATATACTAATAACATTAATGGAGTCTGATCTGATGTGGCAGCCTGAGGTGCTCATGGGTCACTTTCATTACATGCAGCCACTAGCCAGCCATTTGGCTAATTTGTAAGTGCCTGATTGAGCTGATGTAAATGTTTCATTTGGTTAAATGCCCTTACTGATGTATGATAAGCATTGAGTTTTTAAGCCCTGCTGGGAAAGAAAAATACCGACAGGCACCTCGTGTGCCAGGGATTGGAACTTGCAACATTTTGTGAAGGTAAAACCATCTAGAGCTAGATCGCTTACTCTTGAGCTGCTTAAGCAGAAACTATTGCTTAAATAACACATTTTTTTAAGAAAAAACGTAGCAGGAAACCAGTCACAAACTGTACACGTACTGTATTGTTAGATGGTATTTTTCCTGGTTATCTATTTTTGGTAAGCGCAATTGGTTTGTGCTTTCCACATTTTTCTCCTGTAAGCAGCTCTTTGAAATTGTGCCATGGACGTGTAGACATATTTTAGGCTTGTGTGTGACCGAGAAACAAATATATTTTTGTATTGAACTTACTTTTGCGTTAAAACTGATGCACGTGTCTATGCCGGTTTGCGTTAGGCGCGCATAAGTATGCACTGCTCTGATTATGCGATTAATTTATTGATTCTATAACTCACAGAAAAGCTTGAGAGCACCGATAAATGCAAAAAGTTGTACGGCAGCTGTACACAAATTTCAAGCTTTTACAAATTTGGTTTGTAGTTGTACACATAACATTGATGCACCCTCACGGCTTCAAATTGACGTCTTGCACTCCTGGTTAAAATATACATGTATTACATGTGTACACTGTAGACTACAAGCAACGGGATCAGGTTGGCTCAGTGGTTTTGAATCCCACCTCAGACCGGAGCCTTTCATGTGGATGGGTTTTTCAGTCCCTACCTTGATTGCCTAGGTTTTTTCCCTTTTGGGGTTTCGCTCCCACATCTAAGACTGTACTTCTCGTTTCCTATTCATCCTGTTATTAGCGCTAATGTGCTGTTGGATGTGTAATATTTTTATTTTATTTTTTAAATAAACCAAACAATTAACTCCTTGCTTATGACATCACAAGCCCAAACAGCGCCCTCACTGAGGTCAATAAAGACCTATCATAGCTGAGAGTTGTGCGCGGCGTGTACACACTTGCATGCATTGTTTGACCATGGTGATTGCGGCCATTGCAAGCGGTCTATAAAGTGACTTCTTCTAGAGCAGCTTTTAACCTTTGTCACAGCCTTGGCTTGGTTACATACTATCTTAAAGGCATCGTACACGTTTGGTAATTGTCAAAGACCAGTGTTCTCATTTGGTGTGTCCCAACATATGCATAAAACAACAAGCCTGTGAAAATTTGGGCTCAATTGGTCATCGAAGTTGCAAGAAAATGATGAAAGAAAAAACACCCTTGTTGTACAAATTTGTGTGCTTTCAGATAGGAATAAAAGGCTTCTAGCTAGAAGTCTTTTATTATTTTAGTAAGAAATTACCTCTTTCTCAAAAACTGCGTTACTTCAGAGGGAGTCGTTTCTCACAATGTTTTATACTATCAACAGCTCTCTGTTGCTCGTTACCAAGTCAGTTTTTATGCTAATATATATTTTGAGTAAATACCAAACGTGTATGATACCTTTAAGGGAGGAATAGAGAATAGCTTTACTGATGGTCTAGAGTATACTTTGTTGGTTTCTAGTGTATTTTTAACCTTTTTGAAGTTGTACGTTATGTAAATCATATCAAGGTATCTGTGATTCGCAATATAAAAGCTATATAAAATGCGCGATATAAAAGCATGCCAGTGCAGTGCATACAGATTATTCATTTTGATTATTCCACTCATTTTGTCAAAACTTTTGTTATCAATTTGTTCATGTTAACTGGACAATGCCCATTGTGTTCCTACAATTCAATGCCTTTATGCCAGCATTATGATTTCATTATGATTTCCTATAAAGGAATGATCAATGAGGTCTCGGCAGCGGCAATTTGTTATAATCATGTAGTATACACCAACAATGCACGCCGTACACCACATGTACAGTGTACAATAAATGCATAATGTACATGTACTCTAAGCAATGTAAGTGCTCTAAAGTGATGTAAACATGTACATGTGTACATCATGTGGACATACATAATTGAGATGTTCTTTTACCATGTATTGTTTATATGTAAATGTGCAAGTAAACAATATATACGTAGCATCTGTACATTGTACGTGTACTCATCAATTATACAAAATGTATGTATACATATATATGTGAACACGCGGATACAATGTACTGTTTCATGGACAGGTACATTATGTACATGATGCACGTCCCATACAAGGACAAATAATTAATAATAAAATAAAAATAGTGGACATTAATAATGCACAATGTCTGTAAAAAAAATAAATTCCTTATGCATGAGATATTTTTAAAAATCAAGTACTGTACATATAGAAAACACATTCAAGGACTCAAGGTATGCTCAAAGATGACAGATCACACAAACGATAGTTCTCTTTCAACAGTGGTTCACTGGCCAATGCTAGTTAAAATACCTGAGGACCAGTCAAAATTCTCTCCAAGTGGTCCAGCTAGCTAGTTCAGTGTTGAAAAGCATACTAGTGAAAAAGCTGGTGGACTTGTGAAATGCTGGCTAGTTACTGATGAAGTCAAGGGCAAACCCTACTGTAGTAATCCTTGCGCTATTTGCACAAACAAGGAGTTTTCAGCTGAGTTTTGATTGTAATGTATGGATGGATTTTCCAACAGGAAACTCAGCAACCTACTAGACTGGCAACAGCCAACCATTCTTACTCGTGCTTTATGTACATAAACTGTACAAATACAGGTACTAGTTTAACATCTACATGTATTTGATTATGAATATGGATTACATGAATGAATCGGATGCAAATCATGCAAACTCATTTGGTCAGCTTCAAACCCAGAACCTTGTACTTGCTTATATAATATGTGTAAACAAGGTTTCAGCCAGGATTTGGTAAAAGGGTGTCCAAATTTGCTGGAAATTTAACAACTGGGTGTCCAAATTGTTCACTTACAATACATTTAGGACCTACAGGTTAATGAAAGATAATACAGGGTACGTCCAAATTTAAAATAGGGTGTCCAAAAGACACCCAGACACCCTTCTGGCTAACACTATGTGTGTAACCACGGCCTCCATGGTGTAACCATGCAGATTTGTTACTTGCACCTCTATGCTTGCACCTTGCACTTTGGGCATTTTTAAAACCACTGCTTCGTCTCTGCTTTAGGCTCTATGTGCCTCTTTTTAATGGAGGCCAAGCTGGAGCCGTAGAAGCAGTAGATGTGGCTCAAATAGGACCTACATATATACATGTACAGCATCGTACCATACATTTAATTAGATCAATAGGTACACAATGTACAATGTACATAGTGCATTACAAATGTGAGAGTAGGGTTCAACTTCATAATGTAGGCCAATACTTTGTACAGTATACCTGTATAAGGGTACAATATGCAATTTGTACAGAGGGCTTTGTCATACCTGAGGGGTGTCTCAAAGCGCCCCAGTACTTTTACTATTGGGTATGAAGAGCTATAAATTTGAATGATGAGACCCGTTTATAAAGCACCTTAAGGGTTTGTGGTTAAACACCCAGGATTGACCTTGCAATAATCCAGGGGTGCATACACTGCTGGTCATACCACAACCAAACAGTGCATGTGCTTCTGTGTGGAAATTTTCCATTCACATCAATAGGTCTTGTGTTTGAATACCAAGTACTTGTGATGGTGATGTCTACGTTTTTACATTGAATCTTGGTTGTGTACAGTACGTAATACGTGTTTGTGGCTGGTCCACACACAAGTGTGTTTTTACATTGAATCTTGTTTGTGTGTGTATTTTACCTGCAGCCGGTCCCTGGCTGGTCCACAATATGGAGGAAGGAAATTTATGGGTACATTTTATGTTGATGTAGTTTGTATGGAGTATTAAATTTTGATCTGCATACAGTGTACATATATGTGACATCAACAAGTACCAGTAATATTTGTAGAAAGATTACGTTTCACAATGTAGTTAAAAATAAATATTGTTTGCGTGTATAATGTAGGCCTACATGTGTTGTGTTATACATGTAACTTTCGTGTAAGGGGGGGGGAGGTAATAAACAATTAAAAAATAGCAGGGTAAAGTTGATACAATAATCTCCTTTAAAGGTATTGTACACTTTTGGTAACAGCTCAAAATCAGTGTCCACATTTTGTGTGATTCAACATATGCATGAACAAACAAACCTGTGAAAGTTTGAGCTCAATTGGTCATCGAGGTCACAAGAAAATAGTGAAAAGAGACTTTATGTGTTTTCTGTTTTTTCAAACTATCAGTGTGATAAAAACTATTGTTTTACTCATTTCTCAGAAACGATAGCATTTTAGGCAGAAATATTTTAAGGAACCCTTTCTACCCTTACTTACTTCAAATCATGTAAGTTATGTGTGAATCTGTGAACATTGTGTTTTTCGATCTTACCAATAGTGTACAGGGCCTTTAAATGGTTTGGTGTATTTTTTAGCTTTTTTCTACATGTATTTTAATTTTGCCCCTTCAGCAGGGTTTTTGTTGTACACCATGTATGCATACATGTATGTATTTGATAATATGCCAAGTTGCCTATGCAAACAAAACATTGCAGTAAAATACATGTAGCTGTCTTCCTGCTGAATTACTAGACAATTTGTCTGAATTATGCAGGGGGAAAAAATCCATGATTTAAAAGATGGCGTTAGGTCAGGAAGCTGTCAGTCAAACGCCTGAATTACAGCGCAGCTCAGTGTGTGAACATTCCTCACTCCATCCCTTGAATTCCCCCTCTCTCTCCTTGCTCTACTGCAGTATGCAGCATTTATTGACATCTCACCTCCCTGCAACATGATCAATCAGAGATTGTTTGTCTGACACACATTTTCATCTTTCCTTGGCAGGACTGCGTACTAAATTGTAAAGCTGGAATTCTGGAAACTGATTCACGGATGAAAAATGTCCATTCAGGCATTGAAATTATGAGTTTTTTATTTCAAGCGATGTAATTTTGTTGTTGAAAAATTATAATTTTAGTTTATAAATTTTACCCAACGTATGTATGAATATTGAATGTTTTTTAATTTTTCATAATAATGTGACAATCTTGAGGATTTAAACCAAAAACAATTTTTCACTCAAAACTAGTACCCTCCAAATGCTGAACTTGCAAGGGTTTTGTTTACAAACAGAAATACATTTAAAGGTACTTACGTGTATGTATCATCATGAAAGACTGCAAATAAACCAAAAAACATTTGTTGCGTATCATGTTGTATATAAAATTGTAGATGTACAGTGTAATGTCAAAAGAATTATTGCTTCTTTTTTTTTCTTTTCTTTTTTCTCAGCAAAAGTGACTGAAATTGAAGCCCTACATTTGTAGATGTACGGTATTTCTTTTCTTACAATATGAATCTTTTCAAAGAAATAGCCAAGTTTCTTTGAATTATTCAAGTGTTACCGAACTTGAAGCCCTACATTTGTAGATGTACAGTTTGGCTTTTTTAAATTAAATCACAACTCCTCCATTTTTCCACTGTCAAGAAAGCATCATTTTAATTACTGTGCCAGCACATGAAGTAAATAGCAATTGTTTTTAGAGAGTCAACATCACTGACGTTAATTACAGGTGTATTTTACACCTGTACTTCAAAAACAAAACATGTTTTCCCAAAAGGTTGTTCAAGCGAGAGGATATATTGCATAAAATCCATACAAAATATTGATTTCTCTACCGTGTAGACAGGCACACATGCATTTGTGCACTTGTACAGACTCAGTGGAATTAGTCTTGGCTCCAGGCAATACTATCAAATGATACATTATGATCTTCCAGTACCAACTGTAGGCGCAGTTCACTTAGAGTTTTCATTACGATCAAGAAATACATACGTGTACACCTCAAGGGTTCTCTAAGGGTCTTTGAGTAAACGAAGACAAAGGTCTCGAGATCAAGACTACTTATTGAGCTGTGCGGATTATGTGCAATATGTACATTGCTATGCTTAGTGCAGAGTGTATGCTTAGTGCAGAGTGTATCGTTAGTGCACATACACCACACATTGTAGTTACATTGTTTGTACGTGCATATAATGCTACAGACTGTAGAAATACCATAAGCCATTTTGAGATATGGTGGACACATTACTATGGCACTATTGGGTTTGGGTAAAATTGTCTGTACATACACCCAAACCAAACAGTGCACCATACCTCAAAAAGGCTAATGGAGGCACAGACTTTAAAATTCTACTTTTATTTACCACATATTTTGTATTCCGACTCTGAGGTACATGACGATGTGGGATACCGTCTCTCACTATTTTTAGGAAGCGTCTTAAGCACTTCTTATTGCACAACGACCCAGTAATTTTTTCTATTCTTGTTCAGCGCTTTGATCTTCCTTGTAAAAGTGCTTTATAAATACTTTTTATTATTATTATTGTTATTATTATACAATAGATAGGATATAATTTGTTCTTTGCTTATTAAAGAAAACCTCTTTGTGATGCATTTAATAAATGCCATCAAAATAATGTTCATGGTCACACTATTATGGTCTCATCTCATGACTTGATTGCACACGGCTACATGTATGATTTCACTCTTCCCTCTATTAACAAGAAAATGTCCATGATATGTGTTGCTCTAATACCATTGTTGACAATGTTGCATTCTTGCAAAGCCTAATATTTTGAAGTCATCAAATTCTCACCGTTTCTTTTTGCAGAAGCCATGGATACTGTTGTTGACAACCTCCATGACATCGGGAATTCTGCCGAGGCACAGAGCGTTGACCTCTTGTTCCTCAAGGAGGTCATGCAAGGCAGAGTCTTACAGAATCTGGTTAAGGTAAGGAGTACCAGATTGTATTTATATTTGCATGAATAGCCCATTACAGTAGATAGCCTCCGTCTGCTCTACATATATTTTCATGGTAAATGTGCCACCAGTGTGTCCGACCTGGTTCCTCCTATCAAGGTGTTTGAGCATGAAACCAGGCTTTCTGCTTGTTCTCACCCATACACGCTTGCTTTGCTGAGATGTAGAACAAAGAGCCATTCCAACAGTTGTATTTCACATACTGCACCTCTTTGGAACTGCTTGCCTGGTGCATGTTTCCCTCCATTCTACAATCTAGACTATTTTAAGAGGAATATCAATTCCTACCTTCAGCTCCCCTGAGTTTTCATCTTAAACATTTTCTTCTTGTAGCCCCTTTCCAAGAGTGGCTTTTTTATCCTTGTTTGGGGCGAACTAGCATTTAAAAAAAATTGTTGAATTTGTTTTTTATTGCAATGTGCAATATTTGAAACCAAATGCTCTCATTGTCTCATTACTGGAGTATGTTTAGGTTTTGTTTCTTGTAATTCTAAACTAAAGACTTATTGTGCTTCCTGTTTTAGTTTTGATGGGAGTACTGAAATAAAATGTCATAGTTTTATTCACTCATGCAATCTAAAAGGGTACAGACTGTGTGAAGTGTGAAACCGATACATTTGATTCTATTGAGTTAAAGCAGGGACAATTTCTGCCTCTCCATTCCAAAACCACTCCAGAATCCTCTTGTCAAAACTCAAACAACTGGGTTTATTTGCTTATCAAATACATGAGAAAAACAGCATTCAAATTGGGTCTATAAGGTTACAGTGTAATTTATTTGTCATAGAATGCTATCAGATCACATTGATATCGTGGCTGATGTTTCACTATTTCCAAGAACTGTCTGATTTTGGCGTGGGGTTTTACAATTGTTTGTATACTTCACTATTCTTATATTATCCTTGAACATGTTCACTAAAATCAACTTATTAAAGGGAAAACCAAAATATTGCTTATCGGTAAAGTACAGGATTGGTAAGCACCAACAAATATAATTGGTTATAGTTTCAATCTGAAAGCTGATCATTGATATGGTTTACCGGTGCCAATCCTCCAGAGAAATAGTTCCATTTGAAATACTTTAAAAGTCAAGAGAACGGTCCCCCAAAAAAGTCCCCCCAAAATAAGTGATGCTTATTTCTAACACAAAAATCAGAATAAATATTTAGATGAACATGTACACAATCAATGACAAAAACATGACTAAAACTTGATCCATCCAAGTTGATGTAATTTTTACAGGTTGGTTGGATGGTGTGTTTATTAAAAACTGGAGGATGGGATTGAAAAGATTCTTTGCAAGATCCAATATTACATTATCCCTTCAAGACAGAAGTCAGGCTTGGAATTGTTGCACCAAGGCCAAGACCAGCAGCCGATTTCACAAAACGCTACGGAACTGCGTAAGTCCACTTGCTCAAGATTTATTGTGTTAGTAGTGCACAACTTGAGCAATAAATGTTGCACAAGTGAACTTACGCAGTTACGTAAAGTTTTTTTGCAAATCGGCGGCATGGCAACAGAGGCCATGGCCTCCGTGTAATTCTTCTAGGCCTAATAAATAACCATCTCTCCATTTATTTCCTCAGGCACATGACACACTGGAGGAGATTGAACTGAAACCGATGAGGAAAGATGGTATTTCCCTCCTCAATGAGGTCATTGATGACATCGGTCCGTTAATAGCAGAAGATGATGGTGCTGCTGAGCTGGCGGGTATTCTGGATGATCTCAACTTCACAGTAAGTGTCCGACTTTAAAGTACACCTCCAAGAACTCTTGACTCTGTGAGGTTTTAATGCCTCCCGAGTATTAAAATCCACAAGTATTACAATCTCACAATCTCAGCTATTTTTCTGTCTTACTTCTCATTGCATCTCAGTAAGACGGTCATGCACAAGCTGTGGCTCAGTATGTCTGATAAATCTGTTCTGCTTCATCCAGATTCCTTCCTCACTGGACATTCTCTTACTTTTTGTCTTTCATATCATGTCGCAAGATCAAACAGCGCCCTCACTTAGGTCAAAGGAAGACCAATCATTGGCTGAGAGTTGTGTAAGGCGCGTACAGACGTGCATGTTCCTTATTGTTTGACCTCAGCGATGGGAGCCTATGCAAGGTGTCTTTAAGATCTCAAGAAGAAATTATTTAAATTCCTAACTACTATCATTTTAATAGATGTTTATTTTGCATCGGAGATGAATAACATAATTTGTTTTTACCCTTACACCGATGTGTACTAAGCACTGTATACTCAGTACTTTCCCGAGTACTGTCATTTTGCTGTCAATATAACTTATAGTAAATTACTGGCTGTAAAGATTGACAATCCTTTACATTTCAATATTGTGATGTCCATTTTGTTTTTCAATTTTGTTTTTTCTAGTCCTTAACCAAGACCCATGACAGCATAGCTAACGGTGATTTTGAGCAGCCGTCTGTCTTCTTGGATCGTACACGTCCAGCCTATCCACCCCCTCATGAGTTCAATGCTGTTGGAGACGCGATCAGGATGGTCGGAATCAGGAAAGGAAAAGCTGAGCCTTTGGTAAGAATCATCCACGGCATTCTCTCTCCAGACCTTCATCAGGGCCAAAAATCATGGCACTGCTAACCAGAGAATTCTGTGCTTACTGTCTGCAAATTTTCTGCACTTTACTGGGCAGAGTTCTGCGATAAGCTGGCGATGTTGACCTTATCAGAGTAAAATTTAGGTGGATTTTTGCCGGAAAGAATTTTGCTTTTTTGTGAGGAGAGACACATGTATTCTTGATGAAGTTCCAAGAATCTTGGGCGGCATGGCTGGTTAGTGCATAAAAGCGCTCGCCTCTCACCACTGCGGCCCTGGTTCAATTCCTGGCTAAGGCCATATGTAATAGAGCTGTGTGTTGAAAAATCTAACACTATCGATTCCTTGGCTGTGCTCCGTAGTTATATATGGGTTGATGTGGCTGGCTGCTAAAAGGTGCCCTTACTTGCTTGTGGCTAGATCACTTTGTAGTCCCATTCTTCGCAATTCAGCTGCTCAGCTGCAAGTAAGGATGATTAGCCTCTAAATTTCTATTAGGCCTATTATTGAGAAAAGTTGGGATTAACAATTCTTTCGTCAGCATTTATACCGTGGGATGGTTAAAAAAATGCAGAGTTATTTAAACCACTGTAGTTCCACTAATCTGACAACTTTTCTTTTGTGAATTTTGTGCGATTTCTGCAGGGAATAACATTAAAGCAGGAGCATGGAGAGGTGGTTGTTGCCAGGGTAATTCATGGAGGCATTATTGAGAAACAGGGTAAGCCAATGTTTTTTACGTAACTAAGAACAGAGCGGAGATTGTTAACATAGCAGAGTCTTTCTCAAAGGCTAAGAAAGACTCGGCTTGGGTTGAAACGTGAGGCCATTAGCAATTTTCGCATTTTTACAATGGGTCATTTTGGTTGGTAAGAAGTTTTCAGTAATTCTCTTTTTTTTTTTTTTTTCCTTTTTTTTTTTTTCTTCTTCAATAACTAGATATATGTAATCTAAATGATCTTCCAAAAGATGATGATTTTAAAAGAAATTATTCAAGTTTGCCCCAAACAAGGGTAAAATCCACCTTGGCTAGGTGGTTCAAGAAGAAAACATTGAAGATGAAAATAACTTGGGGGAGCTGAAGGTAGGAATTGATATTCCTCTTAAAACAGTCTAGATTGTTGGATGGAGAGAAACATGCACCAGGCAGGGAGTTCCAAACAGATGCAGTTCATGGAATAAAACTGTCAGAATGGCTCTTTGTTGTACATCTCAGCAAGGTGAGAGTCTGTGGGGATGATGTACTTTTTTACACAATCCCTCAACACAGTAATATCTGACATTTTTTCTTCTTCGTTTCTCCAGGTCTTTTGCATGTTGGGGATATCATTAAGGAGGTGAATGGCATTGACGTGACCAATGACCCTGATGCGCTGCAGGAACATATGAAGATGGCTTCCGGTAACGTCACACTCAAGATTATTCCAAGCTATCACAATGATTACCGCAACTTACCTGTAAGTCAAGAATAAAAAACCTGCTGTAAACCTATCAAAATATTTATACATCTATGTATTGCTCCAATCATCGGTAAACGTTTTGTTAACGAGACACCATTGATGGCCAGTGTGTGGTTGATGATCTGTTCCAGCATTCTCCCTTATCAGGGGTCTGATGGCCAAGTACCAGTTAAAACAGCCGAGGACCAGCACAAACAAAATTTCAAAGTGGTCCGATAGGCCAGTTCATTGCTCCTCAAAGCTACACAGATTGTACAATTCACATACAGTATTAGGTATCCAGGGGCCGATTTCACAAAAAGATAAGACTAGTCTTATCTGAAGTTAGGACCAGTAACTGGTCTTAACTTAAGACTAGTCCTATCTCTTAGCATTTTCTAGGACTAATCCTAAGTTAGGAAGAGTTTTGTGAAATCAACCCCTGTATGCGCAAGTGGAACATGGATTATATTTGTAGTGCGCCCTCTATATTTGAGGATTTTCGAAAAAAGTAAAGTACAATATCAATTCTATAAAACCTACATCAACACTTTACAGACATTCAATACAGTTTATTGTTTATGTACTTTATTCTCTGTGTTATTTTAGGCATGCGGTGTTAGTAATATGAAAATATTGAATCGTTGAAATTTTACATCATTTTAATGTTGTTTTTCTTCTGTATTTGTTCAAACTTATGTTTTGCAGAAGTGGATACTTCTGGTATGTGTTCCAAACTTTTATTTGGGAAAGTGTACTCAGTACAAAGTTCCAGATGCATTGTCCTAGCATGTTGCACCCATTGTCCTTACTCAACTTAATGAACGGATTTTGTACCACAAATAGAATAACATTTAAGTTTATTCTAAGGTTGTAAAGTTGCTCTAAACTACGCTGCCTTTTCAATGAGCTTAATTTGCAATTATGGACATGCACTCATGTAGATTGGTTTGGCTGTGTGCAGTTTTTGTGGGCTCTTCTGCTGGGTCTATTTTGGGTTGCTGTAACTTTGAATGGAGTAAATTGCCGTTGAGCAGTTACCAGACTTTTATAAAAATAAGGTGGCGGTGTTTGGACTGTAGACTCCTCCTGCATGCACGCACCCACGCATGCAAACAGTGCCCCCGTTCTTCATCCTTGCACGTGGCTGCATGATGAGCCCAGTGTAGTCTGAAACAAAATCTAGTCGTAAGTCAAAAGTCTCAAAATGATGCCAGGTACTGGCCCTTAGAGTTTACGGGGATTCACCTTTGACCTTTAATAAGCTTTTAACTCTGCATTTTGTTTGGGTAAATACAGGTGCATGCTGCAACTACTGGACCAAATATCCACTGGTGCAATATAAAGGGTGCAAGTTTACAAGAACAGTTTGTGCAAACACACATGCATGTTCATGTATGTTCAAAGGGCTACTTGTATCAGGCTTGTTATTAAACATTTGTTGGTTGTGTGCCCACGTTACTAAGCATTCTTCGCTTACACAGCTTGCGTAGAAATTCGTCACTTGCCCTGTAAGCGAAGAATAGTGATCGCAAGTGCAGAATTCGGCGATAAGCAGAGCCATGAAATTGGGCCTTGGTCATGTCATATAAGGGATATTACAAGCGAACAGGTCCAGTTCTATGTAATCTCCAAGCAGGTAAAATTGTTACTTTTCAGCTTTCAAGTAATTTTTGAAAGAGAAGTTTAGACACTGTTTAAAAATTGTATCTTGTGCTGACAAAGCATTTCTGTTCCATGAAGTGCAGTCGTTTGCCTCCAAGTTGCCTGTAAAAAGTGCCCTGTGTGTGACAAGTCCGTTGTACTCACTTGTGGTGTTATTTTGTGTAGGTGTACGTCAGAGCATTCTTCGACTACAACCCTGACCATGATAGCTTGATACCGTGCCCAGAGGTTGGGCTGTCCTTCCAGAGGGGAGATATCCTATGCATTGTGGACAGAGAGGACCAAAACTGGTGGCAGGTGAGTAGACTGATCCGACCCTGGATTCTAAATTCAACCCTTGCCTGATTTCATAATCTTGTTAAGCAGAAAATATCGCTGAACAAATTTTTATTTGCAAGTAACAAATGTTCAGGGAACCAGTCACAAAAAGTCTGAATTGCCTGGTATTTTGGCTGGTAACCCATTTTTTGTGAGTAAGATTGTCTGTGCTCATTAAATGCACATGTATGTGCTTGTTTCTTCAAAGAAATTCCGTCCGGATCGTAGCACAAATTGTCATCACTAGTCAAGAAGCATATGCAAAAATTAGTCCTCAAACTTGTTAAATTCCAATAAGGAAATTGTTCACACCTTAATGTAAGTGACTGGATGATTACCATATAGAATGGTTAAGAGAAACATGATGGTTTTGAAGTTATACTATTGTTGTGTCAACAGGCATACATTCTGGGCGGTGACAAAGCAACAGGTCTTATACCCAGTGCAGAGCTGGAGGAACGGAGGCGAGCTTTTGTCCCAAAAGAGAACATTTACACAAGACAAACAGGTGAGACCAAAAATCAAATCCAAAATTGTGGAGGCCATGGGTTTCAATGGGGGTTCAGTGAGAGGAGGGGTGTTTGTAAGATGATGGGACGGGGGTTGGATGAGGGGAAGGGAACTTTAATGAAGTCTACACAAAGCTCCAGACACTTTGTTCCATTGGAGGTCAGTTGCTGTAAGAGTCTGTACGCATAGTTTTTGGTGCGCCTGCAAGAAACCGTCTAGCACCCCTTTCCCTCCACAGTACCACAAGTCATTGTCTGTTCAAAATTGCCTTTAGATTTTTTGTTTTGCAGTATTACCGTGTAGATAATTTCTCTGATGATTTCTGGTGGTTCTGAAAAAAAATATCTTGTAACACCTCTGAACCACCACAACTCACAGGCAGATTTGTTAATGGTGTTAAAGCAAACGCTATTTTCTAGACTGGCTAGAGTTTCAAATTCTACAAATCTCTGTCTGTTTTTTTAAGTAATTGAATTGAGGATTATTACCATTTATTTAATGTCCCTTTTAAACAGTGGCTTGCGGCCTTATACAGAGTAAAAGACGACGCCACGAGCGCTATCAGACGCGTAAGAACTACGAGTTTGACCGCAGTGACATCGTGATCTACGAGGAGGTTCAGGAAATGCCGCCGTTTCAGAGGAAGACCCTGGTGTTACTCGGCGCTCAGGGAGTAGGTCGACGAATACTCAAGAATAAACTCATCGACAGTGACCTGAAGAGATATGGCACCGCTGTTGCTCGTGAGTTTCAATTCTCATTTATCATCAAAATCACTTCGCTGGGAAAACAATCACCTACCTCTTGATTTAATAGAAGTCGGATGAAGCAGTGGCTTTGCTGGAAGTTGAGGTTTTTTAAACACTCTTATAAACCAGCTGCTAATGTGTGTATTATGTAATTTAAAGGGGACTGTTGTGATGATCATAGCAGGCCTGTGGCTGCACATGATGGTGGCGATTGTGATGTGATGGCCAGCACTTTTTTAAAAGGACTGAAGGCCTACCTCTTTCCTCAAAAACATGTTTGCTTGTATCTGTGTTGATTTTTTCTATCTGTATTTTGCTTTTTATTCTTGTATTGTTTCCTCACAACTCCTGTGGCATTCCAGCGAGATGTTTCAGACAGGACTGAAATCTCACCCATTTCTTCAATACTGTTTTCTTTTTTTGTAGCGACTGCTTTTCTTAATTTGTATAATGCTTATTTATTTGCTATTACATTGTTTTGTCACAATGGCTGTGATCTTGGTGGTCAACAAATGCACATGTGCGCATGTCTTTTTACATTTAAACAGTCTGTTGATGCAAATCTTGATCTTCCTGCAAACCAAATAACTATAACTAACTTTAAGAATGTCAATATTTGTTGATCAGACACATCAAGACGGCCTAGGGAAGGTGAAGAGAATGGTCTAGATTATTGCTTCTCAATGCGTATAGAAATGGAGGAGGACATTCGTCAGAACCGCTTTCTGGAATACGGGGAGTACGCCGAGAATCTGTACGGGACAACGTTTGATGCAATACGGACGACGAACAAATCGGGCAAGATGTGTGTACTGGACATCAATCCTCAGGTAGTTTTAATCAAGGGATCTCGAGAGACTCTGAAGGTGGTCTCATGCACAACATACAAGTTTTGTGTCCAAATATATGTTCGGCTGAATTGACAAATTCTGACACAGCAAAGACATACATTGTTAGAGGCAACTTAATAAATGTACTTTTCTATGAGTTTTCAAGAGTCCACTAACTTAGGATTTGAAAAAATACTTGTAAAATGTTCTTTTGATGCAAGATCTTATTGAGTCAGTTGCTATTGTCTTTCACCATTTCTTTTTTTGAGACACTCGATTCTGACTCCTTGTTGGCCTCATGTTTCAACCCCTAGCAGAGTCTGGCCAAGGTTGAAACATGAGGCCATTAACAATTGTTTGCATTTATACCATAGGTCCTTGATAGCAACATGATAGCAACAGCTAATTCTATTTCCTCCTCGTATTGTTATACTCTATAGTAGTATTAGTAGTAGTAGTATTTTTGTAAGATCGGAGACTAAAATGACACAAATAGTTTCTGCACAGTATAGGAAGGTGATGATGGTGATGAAATATTACTGCCTCCCCTGAAATCAATCTTTATCTCTCTGTCTCTCTCTGTCTCTTCTTGACAGTCACTGAAGCTTCTGAGGAACAGTGAGTTTCTTCCTCTTGTTGTGTTCATCAAGGCCCCAGAGTTAGAAACGCTCCGCCAGATCCATGAGGCAGCCAAAGTGCCTGGAGAATCAGAGAAACATGTAACTGTAAGAAGAACAATCAAAATGATAGTACAAACTTTAGGGGGGGGGGTTATTTTGACGTTCACCAATCACAAGGCCATTTATCAGAAATCCAAAAACATCTGATTTTTAAAATTGAAACCCCAATACTATTAATTTTGTTATTTTTAAACCAAAACAAAACTCAACTTTGGAATGCCCGATCAATAAGTTTGAAATCAAATTGTTTGTTTTGATGTACTGGCCCTCCTCTGTATAGTGTCTCAGTTGTAACTATTTCCTGATATCTTATAAATCAACAAAATTAGCCATTTGCCAGTTCTATTTTGAAATGTCTGGTACAATGACTTGATGGGTCGCAAGTGAACTCTCAAATTAGATTCCCCAGACTAAAGACAGTGTTGCTACGTCACATGGTGTGGGGCAAGCTTTTGTATAGTTGCCTCCAGCCAGGTGAGCGAACGCTGGTACCATTGTGCCATATACATTCATTCAGAATTGCGTATGGGTGTTCACCGTCTCTTACATAACTACACAAAGGTTCCCCCGAATCATATGACATAGCAACTGTCGCCAAGCTGAGGAATTTAAATGTGTTTACTAGTGACTAATTAAGTCATTGTACCAGACATTAATCAAATATAACTCACAAATGGCCTATTACATTTTGATTTCTTTGTTCATCAATGTTCCTACTGTCGTGGCGAGTGGTTTAGTGCATCAAACTCAAGTTCTGGTTGCAGAGTCATCGGTCATGACACTTGTGTCCGTGAGCAAGACACTTAACTATAATTGCTTCTCATCATCCAGGGGTGAATAGGTACCTGTGAGGGCAGAGATGGTTCTTATGATTGAAATAGCTTAGTGCACTACATATTTGGCAGCACAGGCTGTATACTCCCCAGGGAGCTGAGATGGTTTAAGGAATGAGTTATATGGCCCAGTGACCAGGGGTAATAATGTTTGAAACGCAATGATCATTTTTTGGAATTGTGCTGTATAAGAGTTGATATTATTATTATATTATTATAATGTTCCTACTCTTTGCCAGGACGAGGATCTACAGAAGACGGTCAATGAGAGCGCGCGGATGGAGCAGACCTACTATCACCTTTTCGACGTGGTCATCGTCAACAGTAACTTAGAGGAGTCGTTCAATAAACTCAGAGAGGCCATCGATGGGATGTCTTCCAAACGACAATGGGTCCCTGTAGACTGGGTGTACGACTCGCCCCTGATCAATCCAATGACGTCATTTTAAAATGAGATTGGGTGGGGAGGGGGTAGAAGTATTTCTTCTTCATGTGGAGGTGTAGACCTTCGCATTACAAAATTGATGCAAGATGTATTTTTTAGTCTTGCAAGCTAGATGATAATGCGATGTGTATATTGTGGGATGTGACCATTTTTGCGCACAACCAATGCCATACGCCCATTGAATATTTTGATGATTTTTTTTTCTTCATAAAAACTTCTAATCCAATAACTGGAAAAAATATGATTCAGTATTTTGTTTTTTGCTTTAAGAATGATAGATATAGAGACATAATATTGTGTAAATTTATAAGAATTTCAGCTGAGTTAGACAGTTTGGCCGACCAATAAATTGACACAAGCTACTTGCAGCCACTATGGTCTCTGAAGGGTTAATACAAAAATACTTAGTATGTAACCAAAAAGTATATAAGAATGATGCATTGTAATAATTTGAGTTGGAAACTCATAAAGATTAATCCATCTTAGTGATGGGTTTTGGGGGTTTTGTTAAAGAAAAAACCCCAAACCCAACATCATGATCAACCATAATTTGTAATTATGGGCCTACAAGCTGGTAGCCTCGTGGTAAATCTATTTGATCGAATGACACTCTGCACTAACGACGTCACTTTTGCTCAAAATAACCGGATGTCGGACAAATATTCCACCACTCTCGCGATCACTGTTGGCACGCCAGATAGCAGTAGAAGTACAATGAGTAAACATAAAGCTTGGACGTGTACGCACTTGTACGTTAGTGAAATTTGACACGTCTGAGATCCGGGTAGTGGGCTTCTATTTCTAGCATTAGTGCGGAGTGCTATTTGATTCTACATAACGAGAGAAGTTTTTATACGATAACTCAGTGTACACATAAACCCTTTCTCTCTGTGAAGAGGAATTCAAACCTGGTGTTTATCAATGAAAAAAAACCAGTTGCTGGCTTTTCGTGTGTGTTACCAACAGCAAATGATGAATTTATGAGATTTCAATAACCTTCTGATTAACTAAGCAAGTACATGTGTACTATTGCTATCATAAACAGGGTTGGGACAAAATTGACATTTCTGTTCTTTTGTATAGTCCCTAATATTATGTTGTATTAATTAAAGTGTTAATAGTTATCGTTTATAAGCATTTATTATTGGTAGCCGGTAGCAAGTTTAAACTAGCCAGTGACCGCCAGTGAAAAGACATCCAAAGTTTGTAGCAAACTATAATCACACAAATCAGGGTGAGCTCCAGTACAAATCTCCAGATTGGAATGTTACGTTTTGATTCTCATTCACACACAGGTACGAAATTGGCTAAACCTTCTTCTTTTAAGAGATCATTAAAATAATGGGTTTGTAAATTGGGGTTGTATGTGCTAACCATGAACTGACAGCAGTATTTGAAAGCCAGGTAGTTAGGAGTGCTCCTATAGTGGTTCCAGCAGTGTGTATGAGGACTAGGGAGCGACTACATATGTCGATTCATATGAGACAAATAAGACTTGAAGGTTTGCATGGTGGAAATGGAAAGACATAACGTAAGAATTTGTGGCGACACCACAAAGTTAAATCACTCTTTTGAGTATGTGAGGTTCCCAAAGGAACCGGTGGTCTCAACAGTATACTCTGTCCATTGTCAGGAGATTGCTGGATTCCAAATCGGTCTGTGGCTGAGACGAGTTGGGTTTAGTTTAAGTGATCCATTATTGAGATGATCTTGCAATGATTTTGTGGGAAAAGAAGCGTGAAATATAATTTTAAAACATTGAGTAGGTACGCTCAATGTGAGTTGTACTTGTATTTTGATGATGATGTATTTCAATATACCAGGCTACGTTCTTCTCAGGACAATTCAGTAAGATCCAAACTGCACTTAAGTCCAGCTACCACTGGCTTACTGTTATGCATGTTCACATGTATTGGCACCTTACTGCATGCTATATTATGCTTTTATCATTCTCTATACATATGAAATATTTACATGTCTGGGCTTGGATGTCACACAGTGGTCAAGTTTCTTCTGGAGATGAGTTTTTAGCCAGTGAATCGATCTTAGGCCGTATCCAAATTGGTAGATATGGCTACGGCTGCAATTGTTGCTAAGGGTGTTGCTAAGGACATCCTATACATCAACACATGATGACGTGGTGTTTGAGAAAACATTGATAGATCCAGCCGTAGCCGCCAATTTGGACAACGCCTTAATTTCTGAGGAGATTGCATAATATGAATCACTCTGGTGGTAATAAAATCTTTAAAGATGAATTCCTAAGCTTTGTAAGACCAAACCCAGGTGTTTCAGTCAGCTGCATTAAAACAAAACAAAAATAGACATCAACTTTTAAAAATTGTTCACTGAAGAAAAGTAGCAACAAATTGTAAACAAGTTTTGGCAGGGACCATTTGAAATTAATGCCAGCTAAAGTTTAACCCGATGGTTGACTTTTGAAGACTAGGTGGCAGAAGACTTACCAGGTAAATTTCTGTCATTTACGTATTGCCTGGTAAGTCTGCTGCCACCTAGTGTCCCCAAAAGTCTCTCATTGCTCGTGAATCAGCAAAATTTCTTCAGTTTTGTGCTCCTATATAAATTAATGCAAACAGCAGCTGTTTATTGGAAAACCATAGAGCTATATATAATGTGAATGCACAATCGGGGCCCAATTTCA
The DNA here is from genome assembly GCA_021014325.1 of Plazaster borealis. NCBI lineage: Eukaryota > Metazoa > Echinodermata > Asteroidea > Forcipulatida > Labidiasteridae > Plazaster > Plazaster borealis. The sequence continues at coordinate 23,933,339 of CM037471.1, read as the reverse complement.
TAGAGCTGCTTAAGCACAAAAAGTAGCTAAGCACAAAACATTTCTGCCTAGCAGAATAGGGTTACCAGCCTAAATCCCATCTCACATAAACAGTCTGTGACTGGTGTTCCGCTTATTTTTGCTTAGCCTAAATCTGTTAAGCAATATTTTCTGCTTAAGCAGCTCTGTAAAATTTGGAACAGGATGCTTCATGAAAACTTGTGCGTCTATAATGTAGAGTTTATATTCTAGTCAATATATATAGCTCTATGTTGAAACCAACTTGAAGAGGCTTATTCAGGTGGTTTTCTTCAAATGACCCAAAATCAAGTGCAATTTCTTATTTATCTTAACACATTGCTTTCCCCTTTTTTCACAATGGGTATATTTTCTTCTCTCTTTTGCTGGTTTTTTTCCTAGATGTATCCCATGACAGTATTACAGTCTCATTTTGTGCAAAATGAGAAACATTTTCACATTTTTTCCAGCAGTAATTGATATAAAAAACCACAGCTTTTTTATTTTTAAACTGTAGTTAAAAAAAAATTGTATTTATTATGGCAACCATCACATCACATGTGACCCTGACAACTGGGTTCTACAAATGCCTGAATCCAACAAATTTCACCTAATAGTAAAAAAAATCGTTAAAAAAAACAACAGCAACAAAAAACTGCTGATTGTGAGCACTGAAAAAAGTGATACTAACTTTATATTAATACCCCTTTTGTTTTAATATTTTCTTCTGTTTCATATTTTTTTTACGTCCCACAATTTAACATTTATCTTGAATAGTGAAAATATAGTTAAATTGGTTTTGAAATTAGTGTCAATTGCATTTTTGGTTTTACTCAGTAGTGCTATTGAAAATAATATGAATAAATAGATTTCGTTTTTATATATATATATTATGCAAGATCTACTGTAGATCTGTTTGGATGAATTGTTTCATTTCCATGTCAGATCTTCAGACTCTTCCAAAATGCTTTCCCCCCCTTTTTTTCTGTCCGCATCTACCAGTTAAAATGACGAACCACTTTAAATGCCTTATACAGCATAATGCGCAGCAAAATCAGTGTGGATCCAACCACAAGCAATACATACCTCAATCAGCATTTTGACTGGTCAAATGTTTTTGCTAAGCAAGATTTTTCAGTGGTTAGCAGATTTTTCAGTGGTTAGCAGATTGTTGTGCTTAAAAATAGGCCCTTTATGTTCAAACAGATATCTATCTGGACCCAATTTCATAAAGCTGTTAAACAAAATGTTGCTGAGTGAATTTGTCCATTAAACAAAAACTAGTCGCAAACAATATACATTTCATGGTATTTTGACTTGTAACCTCTGTCCGCTAAGCAAGATGGTTTCTTTGCAAACCATATCTGTTGCTTAAAAGCTTTATGAAATTATGCCCAGGGCAGTTACAGTAGACTGTAGTATTATTTTTTCCCGAAACAGCATTTTTTATTTCCACAAGAGTCTTATTATTCTTTGCTTTTGTAATTGGTCACTTGCAAAATGTATTCAGGTTTTTACAACAGAGAATTTTCATTTATATTTGAATAGTTGTATTTGTTTATACTATTTATACTCTGATTGTACAAGTGAGTGTCGGGTAACATATTGGTTACATTGTATTCCGTAGTTGTGATAAATTGGTTAAATTAGTTTTCTAATTTTGTGACGAGGTTGTCTTTGTTCTTGCTATTTACTTGGAACAGTTAGAGTAAACATTGATAGAAATTAAGTTACCGAACCCAATTTCATATAGCTGCTTTAAGCATACAAAGTAACTAAGCACAACCAAATTTTGCTTTCCAGCATAATGTTACCAGCCAAGATATTATATCATATGTACCATCTGCGGCTGGTTTCCTGCTTAGTTTGCTAATAAAGGAGATAGTTGTTAAGCAAAATTGTCTGCTTAAAGTAGCTCAATGACATTGGGCCTTGATCCTTGTCATTGTGCAGCCATCTTGTTTAACTTCCATTCAAAACCATTGCAACCCAAACTGAGGCTGGAAGGAAGGACAAATAGTCTGGCCCCAATTGTGGTAAAATGAGAATCAATATTAATGAAAGGGGAACAGGACATACTGTGACAGCATTTACATGTATATTATCAAGTAAGTATTAACAACAATAATACAAAATTTGCAAAAATCCTGACCCCTTTGCGATAATAAACAAGTTGTGAAATTATTATAACAAGTTATCCTACAAAGTTGTGTTATTGTTTAAGTTACATGTACTATGGAGGAATGCAAGTAGACGAGGGCCTCGTCACAGCAAGGCAATTTACATGGAACCATGCAGTTCTAGGCAAACTTCCAGAAGAAACGTTATACATTATTTTGGTGGGATATAGTAAGACTTTTGCGAAAAAGGTATTTTTGTGCTACCAAAGTGTTCCTTGAAGTGAAATTTGGTTGCCTAAAACTTGCCTGTTAAAATTACCTTGTGTGGACTGGCCCTAAGAAATACTATTGAAGCTGTCTCATCATGACTTAAACTAAAACAAAGTACATTAAGTGTTTAGTATGAACATGATTCAAATGCATGGTTTTTAGGGGAGGGGATGGTTGAAGAAAAAGTTATAAAAGGGATTGTATACGTTTGGTAATTGGAACCCACTGTTTGTTTCAATCCTATATAGTTGTATATATATACAATAAAACTAACCTGTGAAAATTTCATTGCAAAAGGTGTTAGCGTTTTTGATATTGCCGAAAATCTGGAGAGGTTATGTCCACGCAGGAAGAATAATCTACCATCTCAGATTCAAATTTTTGGGGATACAAAGTGATATCTTTTTCCATAACCGCAATACTTCGAAGGGAAACGTTTCTCAAAATGCATTATACTATCCAAAGCTGCTGTACTTCTTACCAAGTAAGTTTTTATTGCCATTTTTTCAGAGTCATTACAAAACATATACAGACTCTTTTAAGAGTTTCTTGATCCGAGCCAGAGTTTCATTTAATCCTAAGCAAGAAAAACTATGATTCTTGATCAAAACTAAATTGTTCATTAAAGTTTGTCATAAGAATGATGGAAAGCATTCTGGTTGGCTCAGTGATTTCTTCCCTGTCTGTCACCTCTGTGGACCTGGGTTGGAATCCTGGGCCGAACCCTTGCATGTGAATTGGGGTGTTAGTCACTACCTGATTGTGTGGGTTTTCCCTATAGTTGGTGTTTTCCCTCCAACATCTAAATCGGACATTTCTTCATCATCTTCTCAACAATTTCACAAAGAGTTATGATTGATGTTAAGCGCAAATCAGTCTTAATTGCTAAGCAAAGTGTGTTGTCTCAAATCACTATGATAATACTGACAACTCATCGAAGGTGAATCTTAGTGCTTTGTGGAATCGACCCCAGGCTAGGTATTTACAGGTTACAGTGCTTATCGCTTTTGAGGGTCCCTTAGTTGGTTCCTTGCCTGAAAGATATAACAATAAGAATCTTGGAATAACTAATATGAGGTATTATTGGCAAGGTAAACAAATATAAAGAAGTCAAAGACATTTACTGGCCATCAAGGTATACAAATTTAAACACAGAAACATATAGCACCCGTACTTGTATCAGTTTTTATTTTATTATCTAATGCATGTGCATTAAAAAATGTCTTCTGACGGTGAACAACTTGTCTTGTTTAATTTTTTGGTTTGCTTGTTTGATTGACTGATTGTTTACCTTTTTTATTTAAAGTTTTGAGACCATATGCACATGGAGACTTCTGGGCAGGAGTGAAAATAAAATCTCTTGAACGGTTTTCAAATTTAATTTTCTTTGAAAAGATATATTATTTCAACAACTTCAAGGTTTTTTGCATCACTCTTTTTCTTTTTCATAAACTTTTTAAGGAGTCTGAATCAACTGGATTTGGGAGAGCTAAAACAAATTGTATTCATAATTATATTAATTTAAACTTGGACTTGGTCCAAATTTGATAAAAATGCAAGACTCCAACCTTATGGGTTTTTTTCCATTTTTTGCTTAATTTTCAAATGTCAATATCCGCAAATTTAGCTGCATCATTTTAAAGCAGAAAGTCGCAACTTAGATTTTTTGAGTGCACTGTATTATTATTAGCCGCAACAAAATAATACACCTGACTGAAATAAACCCATTTGACCGATTGAGGGCGTTTGCTTCCGCCCTGTAATTATTTATTGCAACTTGCTCATTATGTCTGTTAAAACCGTAAGAACTTCCTTTTTGTTCGATGAAATCGTCGTTGCTCAATGTTTGTGGAATAGTTTATTTCAAAGGTGGGTGAGTACAAGTTTCATAAAGAGATTTTATTTTAATGCCGGGATATTCTTCGTCGTCGTATTGCTTTTGGCAGTTATTGTAGGTCCAACTTAAACCGGGGGTCGTTGTAAACTGCTGTGCTGGTGATGTGAGCGGTATACTATTGTGATGATTGGATTTTCTGTCGACGACTATTGTTGGTTGGGGCGCTGTACTCCTTTTTAACAAAATTTGCGGCCCAGTTACTGGGTCTAGTTTGTTGTTGCAATTTGTTTACAAAAAAGGTCTTAAAAACATATTATTGGTGTACACTCCCACATACCAATGGGCAATGGTCCGACCTTGCTATTATTATCATATCATATGCAATAAATAAAAGCTTCTCTACATACATTCTACATTACAATAACAATGCGACTGAAATTTCAACTAACAATGATTGTTCGATCATTCATAATAATATTTTCACCTGATTTAATAAATTGATTAGGAAGAAGCTGACTTTCCGTTCATTCTATTTCTAGGTCCCCTTAACTAAATTACCTTGTGATTGGTTTACAAATAACGAATAATTATCCAAGGGTTACAATTACAATTATCCCATCCAGGAAATACATGTAAATGGCAGATCCACGCTTTCGTTGTAAATTCCGAGTCCATGTACCAATTAATTTATGAGCTTCTCTGTGCGTATTCGCGAAATGCGTGGCAACTCTGATCGACTTTAACGTCAACTGAAGCAAAACATTTGATAACGATTAGTGTTAGTATGATATCAATACTACATTATTTTGTTATTATAGGTTTAGGTGTTGATACTGTATATGGTGATACTGAATTATTGCTGGTTTTCACACACAGAGACTGTACAGTAAAGTTGCAAGGGAAATGTCAATTTTCATTTTATTATCTAAAATAATGCAACTCAAGGATAAATTTACAATTTCAAATCCAGCAGTCTTGGAATTCTGGACATAAGGAATGTGTGAATATTGAAGCATCATCTTCCTCTTTAAGGCATAAATATAAAACATGTTCGCAATGGCAGGGGACCTTTGGATTCTGTCAATTGTATGCAACGAAGGAGTCCCACCTGGGCTAGGCAGATGCAATAGACTATAATGCCCTCAGACGTCAAGGTGAAACCAAAACATTGCGTTTCTGCCCGGCAGTTTGCTCTCACATCGTGTTTTGCATTAATTTTGGTTTAGGACTAGGAGTGATGTCACAGGTCAGATCACCTTTGAATTATGTGATCCTGAATATCACCACTGAAACAAAGAATTGTGCAAAACAAGAATTGTGTGTATACCACCATGAAGATTTTAATAGAGGGCAGGTGCTATATGTAAACAAAGAACACATGATTTTTTGTTTGGGGGTGGGGGCGGGGACAGCAATATATGTGTAGCTTAAGACTGAAAGGAAAAAGTGTCGGGGGACGGGGGAATGGAGAAGCACCAACCAGCTTTGTCATGGTTGTGATACTTTATGCATTCATTTTACTGATACTGAGGGCTGAGCCAATGCCAGATTTTAAGAGTGAAAATTGATCTGGGAGTATTTTTTTAAGTGGCCTTTCGCTTTCACTTCAGTATTGTTAGAGAGAATGTGAGGCAAAATAAACAGAAATAATTTCTGCCATTTATTTCCTAAATTTGTTTTCTTACTTTTCCTCCAATAGGTTACTTTAAAAACAACAGTTGTTAATGATAAGATCTGGCCCCACAAGCTCTCACCATGAAATAATCTTCAAGAGAAAGAAAAGATGGAAGTCCATATGGTTGAGGACCCCCCATGTGTCATCTTAGAGGATGATGAAGACCCCTGCCGACTCAGCCCTAAATCAGAGCCTCGGAGTCCAGCCTTAGGGAAGATGGATCAAGAAGATAAGTCCAACAAGGAGAGCAGGGGTGAAGAACCTTCTTTGAACCTTGTGGGCGAATTGGCTCGATTTCACTGTTCAGATTGTGATTTCCGATCAGACAGTGCACATCAGCTTGAGAAGCATGTGAGAACTCACACTGGTAAGAAGTGAAAAATTCCTAGGGGCTTTTAGGGCCATGCCACACAAGAAATTTTTTAAAGTATTTTGGAGGCAACCGATTCTTGGAGGAAACCAATTCCAATTCCAACTCTTGATGTTGAACTCTTGAGGAGGTTCTTCTCAGAACCACCACAGCTCAAGAGAGATTTAGTACATGGTGTCTCTGCAAACCTCACCTGATTGTAGCTTCACCATGCAAAGTTTCAAATCCTACGTGTCAAGGGTTGGTTTCAATCTTGCAACGTTAACGAAGAACCAAGCTATGCATGTACAATTCCCATTCAGTACATGATATGGGTAAAAGTGCCTCACAAGTTAGTAGTTAATTTATCCTAGATCTCCAACTTGCACCATCTGATGCTTGTTACTGGTAGTATACCTCAATTAATACCTCTGGTTATCCTTATTGTCACCTTTGATTTTAGTTTTTGTTTCAGTCTTTTGAACAGCTGTCCTCGTTTTAATAGATGGTAAATTTGCATCGGGTATAATAATAATAATAATAATAGTGGCTTCTTATAAAGCGCTCATATCCGTCACTCAGTGATGCTCAAGGCGCCTTGACAGTCAGTAATTTCCTGCTAGGTATGTGGAGCTACGTTTCTGAAGTATGAGACCTACTCCTTTACATAGCACCATGTAATGGTTTACAGGGTGCTGTGGCGCAATATGCAGCCAATCAAACCAGGATCACTGGGGCGAACCTCTTCTCTTTTTCGATAAGTGCACTGGGTTCTCTTTTACGTGCATTACAAAACACACAACAAACAAAGAATGATTGGTTTTACCCATTGGTCTTTATCCCCGATGCAAATTTAACACCTATTAAATTGTTGCGATACCCGCTGCTAGAATATAGGATTCAAACTGCCTCTAGCCACTGCGCAATCTCGTTGGTCTAGTTGGTAAGACATCTGCTCTAGAACGACAAAGGTTGTGGGATCAAATCCCACCCTAGCAAAATGCCTGTGGATTTTTTCACAGGACTGAGTATATAGTGCTCAACACACATCGGTGTTTGGGTAAAACCAATTAAGTTGTCCCCATTGATTCAACCTGCAATAAATTTTTCCCCATTACTTACGTGCATTTCTCAGGTGAGCGCCCATTCTGCTGTTCTATCTGCGGCTTTGCCTTCTCACAGAAGGGCAACCTCACTCGTCATTTCCGCACCCATTCCGACGAGCGTCCATACCGTTGCCCCATCTGCCACTACAGCGGCCGTAGGAAGGACGCCCTCATTGCCCACCTGGAAACGCACAGACAGGAGCGTCTGAACATCTGTCCGTACTGCGGCACAGCCTACAAACAGAAGGCATCGTTGAAGTATCATATGAAGAGGTGTAGTTACCAGAAGCTGGGTACAGTCCAAATAGAAGGTCATGGCTCATCCACATCAGATCCTTTCTCTTTATATGAAGGTAAGTCATCTGTCAACATTCTGTCAAGTGTTTTCCTCTCCCAGACCTTGAGGTGTCACTTCTTTCTACATGTGGGTGCAATTTGAATGATCAGTGTTACACTGGCTCACATAAGCACATCCTGATCCTTTGACACCAGCAAGGTGGACCGCTAGGTCAGACCTGGGTTAGGCATACATTCAACTTTGTGTTCCTCACCAAAACTGAGCAGATGAAACTTTCACAGATGTTTCTAAAGTTATTTCTTATTTTAAAACTTTGAAGTGTACTTCAGACTCAAAAAAAGTTTCAATATTTTAATAAGAACTGTATGCAACAAAATCTTGCAGTGAAAGTCTGACAAGAAACTTTAGCACCTCTGACGTTAAATCTCTTAGATAAACCGACAATAAGCTCATGTAGTCACATGTGAATTTGGCACAAGGGTCAATTTTGATGATTATTATGATCCGTCTGTGTCCACAGGGATGCGAGCTGAGCATGGCAGTGGGTTGACCTTCTCAGATAGTATGAGGTCACTCTCTGATGCAGAGGTGGAAGCTATTGAGAAGGAGCACTGCAAGAAGAGAAAACTAAACCCAGGTAACATGACTCCATTGGGACTAGAGATTGAAAGGTTTACCTGATTATTGAGAACAGAGAGTAGTATTTCTTGCCCAATTACCTAAATTATGAACATTATTAAACATTGTTGCTTGGAAACAGACAGCGCAGGATAGAGTGAAATGGAGAATTGGTGAAGAGGCTTTCCTCCTGCGGTGGATTGAAATAGGCTAGAAAGAAGAAACAATACCAAATGGCTTGCAGGGAATGCAGGCCATGGTCTTTGTCATGTTCCCAGCGTTTATCAGCAGTAATGAGTACTGAGTTTCATTATCCCAAAAGAGACCAGCTGGGCTCGATTTCACAAAGAAGATTTTTCTTAAGATGAGTTGTAAATATCGCCATAGTGATTTGTACTGTGGAATCACACTTTGCTTAGCAATTATTAAGATTGATTCGCAGTCAAGATCAATCCAAGCTCTTTGTTAAACCGGCCCCTGGGTAATTTTCCTCCTCAAACCACAGTTTGCTGCTTATTATTGAATTACTGTGTGTACTTAATATATATCAAATCTCATTCTAATGTATGACTTGTATAATTTCTACATGATTATGAATTATTGTTATGAATGACAGCATTGAAATAAATGTAACTGAATGAATGAATGTACAGTTTTTTGGAATAGGAGCAAAACATTGTGTGGCATATGAACACAAGGTGGCAGCAGACATATCAGGTAAATTTCCATTGTTTACAAAGTTCTGAGCATGCGCAAACAATGGATTTTCCTGGTTAGTCTGCTGCCACCTAGTGTCCTAAAAGATCTCCTATTGTGATCCTTCCTCCAAGTTTCTGTCAGATGATTTTACTTTGAGGGTTAATTTCCAAGTAATATTTTCGTCTCGGGATGTGGCTGGTATAATACTTTTAGTTTTGTTAAATTAATCATACAGATGAAGATTCTTCACGTGATTCTAGCCAAGACAGGGCAAGCGGACTGACTGACACGGCCAGCAATGAGGTATGTACAGCCTGAACAGTACTTTTAGAGTGTGATAGTTTTTAGAGTTATATTTCTTGTACTAAAACAGTTGGACCCAAAGTTGCTTGGATTGTGAAATTCATCACTGTTGGTTGTTAGCCAAAAGAATCATACCAGGGCAATTGCAAGACATTGCAAGTATCAGAAATCTGAATTGTGACTTGTGGCCAATTTCACAAAGAGCTAATGATGTGAACTATGTGTCAATCTTAATTGTCAAGAAAAGTGCGATGTCTCAATACAAACCACTATGGTGATATTTACAAAGTTGAATCTTAATGCTTTGTGAAATCGAGTCCTGGGATCCAATTCCATGGCTCTGCTTACTGTAACAAAAAGTCAGCACTTACAGAAACAAAGAAATCTGCGCTTATCGTAAGCTTGTTTCACAGGTTGGCAAGAAATGTTTTGCTTGTGCGCTTGAGTACTTCCTGTTACAACTTGATCTTCACTAACCCAGCTAGCGCAGAAATTTGATACTTTACCCTGTAAGAAGTGGGTGAATGGTGACACTAAGGGCAGAATTCTGCAGGTAGCAGAGCCATGAAATTTGAACCTGATATTTAGACTTTTGCAATTGATGGTTTAATTTTATTAAAGCATATTATAGGTCATGAAATTATTTATAAAGTGATATTTCTGATATTTCGTGGTCCACGTGAGTGACTGGAATTGTCCATAAGCATTTTTTATGTCTTGTAATAATCAATCTGTTTCTTTCAACAGGACTTGGAGAAGGCGATATCTAACGTGATGCAGATGTATGGTCAGGAGATCTGCCTGAGTAGCCGAGCCAGCACGAGTCTAGATGGAGGCATTCATGTAACACCAACCATTACCTCCGTGTATTCGCAGGCTCCTTTAGATTCAGATAGGGACCTGCAGAATAGCCAAACACTTCCCCAGAACCAACCCCCACCCAGGAGTCAGATATCCCCCTCCTCAAACAAACAGAGTGACCACCAGACGGCCAGGTTCAGAGGTTCCATCGATCTCAACAAGACAAGAGACTTTGTGAGTAAGAATTCGCTGGTAGTAACTCACAACCCAGCTGGAGGTTCTCAGGGGGTAGCATCATTGGATTGCCATGACGTGGAGAGTGAGACGAGCGAGTCTAACGACAGCGTGAGCCACCACGACGACTCGGTCGGGTCCTCCTCGGTACACGGTCACTCAAGACAGAAACCTCACAGCTCAACCCGACTGAACAAAACTCAGGATAAGGCGGACTCCACAGAGAGGAAATCTCCCGCCTTCGACTCTCCACAGCATCGGAGTTCCAGAAGATCTCTCGCTGAGGATGAATCCGACCGGCTCTGTGCCAACTGCAAACGAGAGGTCTCCGGCACGGATAATTTCAAATGTGAACACTGTGAGATCATATTCCTGGATCACGTCATGTACACAATTCATATGGGTTGCCATGGTTTCCGAGATCCGTTTGAGTGCAATATTTGCGGACACCAGTGTAAGGATCGTTATGAGTTTGCTTCACATCTTGCAAGAGGTAAACACTTGTAGCGTGGACGAGAGACTTCAAAACCATAGTGCTATTTTACCTTGTTTAAATATGCATTTTTCTTTAAGATGCACACTACATGTATCTTGCAGATATATTTTGAAGGCATATTTTTAATATAAGATTTTATTGAGATTATCTAGAAGATGTATATACACAGAAGACATCACCAGATGGGTTGACATCACCAGTTGGGTTGACATAACCAGATGGGTTGACATCACCAATTGGGTTGAAAATAAAGTATAGTTAATTTACCTGCACTCAGTTTTATAGAGCCTCTTAGCAGAAAATTGGCAGGGAACCAGTTTCCAACATTGTTCACCAAATGGCATTTTGGTTGATAACCAGTTTCTAAAAAGCATAAATTTCTTGCGCTTACAAAATTGATGTGCCGAGTAGCTTTCCAAAATTGAAAGTTCGCCATTGACGGATTTGAATATTTAATCATTGGAAGATGCTCTTTCATTTTTAAATAACATATTCAAGAATAGATATTTATTTGTTAAAACTCTAGAGCAACATCTTGCCCACAACCAGATTCAATTATTTTATTGTAAACTATTCTCTTTCGGTGTCTTGTTTTGGTTTGTAAGAGTTTAACATAATGTACGCAGTTGTAGGTCTGTCTATGTTCACCCTCCATACCCAAGCTTACTATGGTTGGAAAGAGAAAGAGCAGATTGTTTTAATGGTGTTCAAATAAAACAAAGTTGGAGTGGAATGATCCGGAATTTCAAACACCCACAGAGTGCCATGAGAATCCGGAGTACACTTAAGAAATTAAGATCAAGAACCTAGCTGTTTATTGACCGTTCTATTTGATTTTTGTTTTTCTATGAAAGGGAACTCATGAGCAGGAAGGTTTTCATTAGTTGTTTTGCTTTAAAAAGAAATATTCAGGTGATAAAAGAGTTTGTACAAAATTTTTCCTCCGAGCTCAGCGGAGCTTTTATTTAAGACAATGGGCTTTATGCTGGAGTGCTCAAACAATTCGGTCACCAGTGGTTGTTTATGTAAAAACAATTCAGCAACAAAAGGGTTAACATTTATTTCACAATTTTTATGTTGAAAAACATTAAAACAAAAACATTACATTAATGTTTACTGTCATATCAACTCAAGATAAAGAAAACCTCAGTCTGTGTACTTTCATTCATATGAATTATTTCATTTTATTGTATACTTATTGTTATTTTACATATTTTTGTGTATTTTATGTATTATTTTATTTCATCTAAAGTTATTTGAGTAATATTTTCAAATGGGATTTTTGAAAATCAGGACATGTAAATAGAAAATGAATTCATATGAACTAAGCACAAACCTCTTTGTTAACGGGTCTTTGCCATATATTATTATTGTTATGTAACATTTTCTGGTAATGAAATCATGGAAACCTCAACAGTTCCTTGCACTGTAACCAATAGGCCTCAAGATACCTTTAAAGGCATCGTACACATTTGGTAATTGTCAAAGACCAGTGTTTTCACTTGGTGTATCCTAACATATGCATAAAATAACAAGCCTGTGAAAATTTGGGCTCAATAGACTGTGGAAGTCTCGTGCGTATTCGAACATTGGGACCCGTTAAAGCGTGTGAGTTTGTTTCCTTCACGCGTTAAAGCATCGTACGTGGGACCAAAGTGGTCCCAAAAAGGTTCGAATACGCGCGAGACTTGCACGGTCTATTGGTCATCGAAGTTGCAAGAAAATGATGAAAGAAAAAACACCCTTGTTGTACAAATTTGTGTGCTTTCAAATATAGGAATAAAAACTTCTTGCAAGAAGTTTTTATTATTTTAGTGAGAAATTGCCTCTTTCTCAAAAACTATGTTACTTCAGAGGGAGTCGTTTCCTACAATGTTTTATACTATCAACAGCTCTCCGTTGCTTGTTATCAAGTAAGTTTTTATGCTAATATTTGTTTTGAGTCATTACCAAACGTGTACGATACCTTTAACAAGAAGACGTTGAAGAAAGGTCTTCATCAATCTCTAGACTCTTTAAAATATTCATTCAGAAATGTATCAAAGACAAAAATATGATGTGATTATTGAAGCAAACTATAATGGCTTTAAAATTTTAGACCTACCTGTAAAAAGGAAGTCCAATAAAACACTTTCTTCTTACAATTTATTTTAAATATTATTATTAACTCTCTTTGTTTGGGTGGGAACACAAAGTTGTCTTAAAAACTTGCCTCTCTTAAATTATTGTATCATGATAACGAAATGTTCATGTTTGTTATGAAATGAAAGGATTGGATGGACAGAATAAAGAATCATGTCTCTATAGTATATGTACTGATTTAGAGCTTTTGGATGTTTAATTATTTCATTTTCTTCAATTATTTGTTTGTTTTCTTTGTTTCATAGGACATTTATTACTTTGTTTGTCTGGGTTGGGTTTTTTTCCTTTTCTTTTTCTTTTGGCCACTTACAACAGTAAAATGATTCAACAGTTTATAACAAGTTAACTTTATCTGGTCGCGATTCTGTAAACTAAAATCAGTTTTGTAGTACTTCCCAAGCCCCGCCCTACCCCGCCTCGCCATGCTCCCAGAGCTGTGTATTGAGAGAGTTGCGACATGGAGGGACCAGCTTTCTCCGGTCACGTGGTTGCTGGACGCCATTTTGTTCCCAAATGCAGCACAACCCAATGGGCAGACTAGTCTGGCACCCTGTATTCGCCAATGCATTTTTTGGAGACAAAATGGCTTCTAATCGCAAGTTGTCGCAATTCTCTCAATATACGGCTCTGCATGCTCCAGCTCCGCCCATGCCCCGCCCATGCCCCGCCCACGCCCCGCCCATGCCCCGCCCAAGTCCCGCCTCGGAACACCGTGTGAAAATAAAAAACTGCCACACTTTGTCAGCAGACGACAGCAGACGAAAAAGCGAACAGCGCCCTCAATATCTACACTTTTGGAAAATAATAATACCGAGGTTTCATACTGAAAACATGGCTGCCCAATTTTGTGCCGTGGAATCTTTTGGCCGGGAATATGTTACTGTTTTTGTGAATTAAGGAATATTTACTCAGTCTCAGGATGAGTTCTGATGATTTAGAAGGTTCTGTTGCAAGTGGAGGGGACTCTTCAACGTCCAGTGGCATGGGTAAGTGATTAGGCCAATAAATTCAGTTCAAAGGTTTTGAGAAACCCAGAAGAAAACGTACACGCTGTACGTACAGTCAATTTCACTTACGGGGTTGGTATAGTTTTTGTAGGGCAAGGCAAATACCATTTGCATTACTGGCATTAGCTAACTGTTGTAGTGAAGTATTACCATGGAAATAATGGAGGTAAAAAGTGTTCAAATTGTTTCGTCTTTCTATTGTCTGTATTATAAAGACCACAAAACTAAGCACCTTCACGTATGCGCCATCTTGTTCATTCATTCATGGGGCAGATTTGTTTACTTCGTTCGAATGCATGTTTCCGTCTGCGACCTTTGGTGCTGGAACTTCTATGCACCTTCTAGACATATGCTTGAAGTTCTACAGCCGAGTCTCAGACAGCAATGAGTACTTCAAAGTAATCAAAACGGCCCCTTGAACAAGAATAAATGGCGCGTATAATTGTGAACGTGATTATCTCTGTACAGCTAACGTCAAGATGACTATTTTGAAAATACTTGCATTAGAATATCCTTAGAGGGTCTAGGCCTTCCTGAGGTTTTCAATTTATATCTTTGTTATTATATTAAGATGCTGTTCCCGAATGCCATTCAGGTTAAATGGTTACGACTTAAACCATAACATTATTTGGGTTATGGGTGAAAAATGAGTAAAAAAATGGGGGTTGGCTTCGGCATCTGTCTGGTTGCTTGCAGGCATCTGGCTGAAACCTTTTCCACACATAAGCATATTATACAATTATTGGATGCATTCACGAGGTAAAATCTTGTTTATTTCATATCTGCGACAATGCACTCATTATTGGATTTTATACAACTCACACCTCGTATGGATCCTTTACATTTAATTTTTTTTCCCACAATAAACACAAAATAGATGCAGAAAAAACTTCCACCCAACATTCTGAAAATTCTACAAACCCCGGTTTGACAGGATTTTTGTGTTCGGTAACTTTGTACTAGTTTTAGCTTCAGTATGGTGGAATGAAAAAGTGAAAAATATATGATGATTCTTTTCATTGTTCCCCTCATATAAACTTTGCGTGCAGAAAGTTCAAGCAATCATTTTAAATTTAGAAGTGATGCAATAATTATGACAATATTACCCCTTGTTCTCATTGGCTGTTTGATTTGCCTCTGCTCTTTGAGATGAAAACTGCCAAATGAGAAACACTTTTCAACTAACAAATGGGTAAATTGAATGATTTAATGTTGAGAAAAAATAGGCAAACAAATTTGCAAATTTTAATCTAGGTTCTTTGCAACCCTCCAGTCTACGATTTTCGGGATGATCAAGGGTTACGATTATCGCTACTAGGTCATTCATGCTCATAATAATCACCAGTCGGTGGTGTTTGCAAAGTATTTATGTAGAATGTCTTTTAAAATGTTAAAAGTGCTCATCCTCACGTAGTTCTGGCCTTAAAATATTGAACAATTTAAGGTATGGAGTTTCATCTTTGCAAGCTTGGCAAGCTCATTTTCATTTTCATTTTGCATCGAACACTTTCAGTTGTGTAGTAATGAAAATATTTTGGGTACATAAACCCTGCACACATGTAAATACCAAGATTCAGACTGAGATCCAATTTTGTAGAGCTACTTCAGCCGACAAAACCTTTCTGCAACTAAGGTAAACTTTCCAGAATGCAGACATTTGTTAAGCACAGTTTATAAGCAGGGAGCCAAACACATACATGGGGGTATGGAATTTTTGTGGGTGACCTTTTGTTGATATTTAAGAGCAAAATTGTTTCATGGTTGCGAGTAACTTCTTTTGATGCTCAAGTTGCTCTTTGAAACTCGGCCCACAGGCCAATGGAGGCAATGGTCTCCATTGGCCTGTGAAATCCCAGAGTAACTGGAAAAAGGTATGAGATGCCAAACTCAATATTTCATTTACGCTTTAACTTCTACTAATTGTACAGACTGTCTTTACTTTGATACATATTACATGCACAAGTGTTTGTTTGCTGCACATACATATGTAAGTGATGACGTACATTCAAGCAATATTGATACAACAGAAACGTACTCATGATATTAAATTTACTACACATGAATTATTAGCGGTGTGAGAAAAACCATCCATCTCCAGACTGACAAGTTGACCTTTCATTAATGGGTATGACAGGCTAGCTACAGCATGCAGACTGTGTTGTACAGTTACACATTACTGGATTTCCTCCATAAGCCCAGAGATGCACTTTGTACCAATTATGACAAGTGGACATACGCGTGATGTATATTGTGCAACCTGGGCCCAATAACAATTTGCTTACCAGAATAAGGTTACCGGCCAGAACACCATGTAACATGTACCTTTTGTGACTGGTATCCTGCTTAAATCCTGCTAAGCAGAGAATTGTTAAGCTATATTTTTTGCTTTTCAAAGCAGCTCTGAAATTGGGCCCTGGTCCCAATTTTAATATTGGCTAAATGATGTGGTTACTGAAAAATGAAATTTGCGAATGATGGTCAAAGACTAACACCGACACTAGTCTGATCTACTAGGCAGTTTGTTACGTTTACTGATAGCCTATCATTCATGGAAACTCAATCAGTGTTCTTGTTATGGCTGCTGTCTGTTGCACAGTAATAGTGTGTACCATATTCATTGGTATTGTACAGTTTAGTTGTACAGTCAAACCTAGTTCATTATTTTGAACTTTTGATCAATCACCAAAACTTCACACCATTTTAATGCTGGACAGGACCTAGGTTTTCTCCCTTCATTCTGAAATATTTTAGGCAGTGTTTGTCGGTGATAAGTGAATCAATCAGCTTGACACAAAGTGGGTATTAAAAAAGCGCTATGATCATGTTCTTTGGAATGGCGCTATACAAGCGCTGTATATTATTAAAAAGAAAGTTTTAACACCTTTTCAACATTCGTTTATCAGATTTGTCGAAAAGTAGCAGATGCACTACATAGGCCTAACATGGAAATAAATGATACTGCAATACGACTGGCACCCTTATGTTTACTCCTCCTGCGTACAGTTTGGTGTCCAATGTGATTGTAGGTACACTGAGACATTTTCCTTTGTAGTTTTGCAGGATGTTCGTACCATTCAATTCCCATACAGTGCGTGTACAAAACTGTGCACTCTATTGTGCTGCTGAGTGCTGCATATGGGGGGCAGACATCACTGGCCACAGTGTTATTGTTCAGTCTCCATTAAGAGTATTGTTAGGAACTACCACTTACTTGCTCCTGTGCACACATGTATTTATAAACCACATGAGATAATTAAAGGAATGGAATGCAAACTGTGTTTTCTCTGTCTGCTCTGAAAAGGACTATGATTTAGCTGTTTCCAAAATCCTTTTTGTTTTACCTGCAGCACAAAAAAAAGAAGTTAAGGGCAAATTTGTGCCAACCCAGCGAGTTACAAATTGCGTGCTACCATGATGCTACAGTGTACTCAAGGCTACCACGTACAAAATGGTGGTCAATGTTTGTAAACAAAAGAAAAGTCTAATGAATGATACATTAGGCACAATACTGTACAACAATGATCACAGCACAGACCTTCTATTTATTTAACAGTCCTTGATAGCAGGAATGACGAAAACAGTTTTGTTTAGAAATTGACTCGTCAGCACGAGGCGATTGACAAGGACACACAACATCCAACCAAACACCTTTCACATGATGGGAGTTTGCGTATGTTACAGCCAGCAGCTGGATGATTTGTCAGGATTGTTCCTGATTTCACAATCTTGTCAATGGATGTTTCCTTGCCATCAGACTGTTTTAAATGTGAATGAGTTTGTTTTACTCATCAAATAAAATAAATACCACCCTGTAACTTCAGGCATTTTGTCTCTAGACTGCTAGATACATTTGTCAGAATTTTGTTTCATTTCAGTTTGAACATAACATCCCTGGGCAGCAATTTTCCCAAACAACAGTATTTGACCCTTAAGGCCCATGTCACACGAGGCAATTTGCAGGCAACCAGTTCCAGGCAATCTCCATGAAGAAAAGGCATTCACATTTGAGTGTTCACATATTTTTCTTGGGGATCGTAAGACACTGTTTGAATAATTACTCCTGTGCTACCAAAGTGATCCAGTAGTATGCACTGCAGTTGGTTGCCTCCAAGTTGCCTGTAAAAGTTGCCTCGTGTGACAGGGCCCTTAGAGACCATTGCGGCTGCAAGCGACTTGCACTGAAATGCCCATGGCAGCCACAAACGGCTGCAAGATTTGACCAACTTCCACTCAAACAAGAGGGTCAAAGAAACGGTATTGGACCCAATTGACATTTTCCAATGTTTCCCATGCTTACACATAATGTACAATTCTTAAAACAAAACCCACGTATTTCTGTTTCTTTATAACTTTCCTTACATTTTCCCAAGAAAATAACGGGGCAAAAAATCAACTAGATTAGCAATGTCTGGGCGTATGGTGATGATTATAAAGAAATGAATGGTCCCCAAAGTGTTAAACCTGATATAAGAAATGCACCCAAGGATATCCTGCAGTTAAACCACATGATGATTCCAGACTTGCTTTTTTACACTGCGGTTAACCCTGGTGCTGTGTTGAGTATGAGTTACTCTGTAGATCCTACTACACCTGTACTACTAGTACTAGTACTACATGAACCTTGAGTTGCACAACCCTTCAATGCACATGTTGAGAGAATTCCCTTCAAACCAAACAGCAACTTGTTTGACAAGACTGCCTTGGCCACCCACTGTCCTCCGTCTAGAGCATAGCTAGGGTTAATGGGGCAGAGAGAACACTCAGTCGATTTCACATTAATGGTTACACTAATGGATTCATTTGAAACTTGCTCTTTTGGTCTAGTGTAAATGCCTGAACAAAATTACTCTGACCTATCTTTCCAAATTACTGTCATATTACACTCCTCCACATTTTCTTAGGTCTACACTTGACATCACTCACTTGAATGTTCCCCCTGCAAACAAAGTTCTGGTCCAAAAAGCTTTCAGTGTAGACGGACCAATGATTTGAAACAATCTGTCAATAGGCAGGCTGTCAGTTTATCTCTATTTCATAAAGCTCTTAAGACTCACCTCTTTACATACTATGTTGCATAATTAGGGAAAAACTAGATTCAAGAGCTATAGTTCCTCCTAATAGACCTTTATCATGCTGCCACCATCTTGATCATGTTCCCTTTATCAATAAAAGTAATGGAAGCTAAGATTCATTGCACCTGAAAAGGCACCAGACTGTTTTTTTCTTCCAACCTTGGTTTGGTAACATTGGCTTAACATTGGAGGAAAATCAAGATGGCCACACCATGATAAAGGTCTTTAGGGACGAGCATTGTAACCTTCAAGGTCTGAAGATACCTGTGTAGAGAAGACCATGAAGAAATGGTTTTATTGCCTGTCACTTATTCAGTTAGGGACTTAGTCTTGGCTCTGGTGTGAGGCTCTGGTGTGAGGTGAAAAAAAGGCAGAGCAAGATATTTAAACATATCTTTAAAAACCTTACCCCCCCCCCCCACAACAGCAACATAACCCAAACCAAGTACTGTCCATACCCAAACCCAAGCTTGGCCATGGACAAATACTGAATTTTCCCCAATCTCAGAGGTCAGTTATCAGGAGGCTGACGTCTTCTTGTTCTGACACGGGGCATGTTTGAAACAAATCACACTTGCCTTCTATTCTCAAGACCTCTTCAACCAAGAACAGAATAAATAATTTGTTTTATTAACCATTAAGTAATTAAATTGCCAATTGACCTCATCCATTATTCAAAGTAACAATTACAAATTTATTCCTTGACTCATCTGATCTGTTTTTATGAGTGTAGTTGACTTTCTCAGATGCGAAATCGCGGAGCATAAAGTAAAAATAAAAAACAAGATCACAGAAATATAAACCAAACAAGCAAAACAGTCAATGACTTCTGAACACACAACCAGCACAGCTTGTTTACCTGTCACTGAATGGACTTGAGTCATCAGTACAATGTATGCGAGTGATTGTCATGGAGTCGTGTGCGTGCACAGTGTATAACGCACGCATATCACCATTAATCACATGGCTCCAGCTATGCCTGAGTTAACCAATATCCTGAGTCATTAATTTTTCTCTGAATCAAGAGCCGCGGTCAACTATCAAGTCCAGGGATGAAATATTAACCATATTTTCATATTAGATGTTTTGGTTAACTTCAAGAGCTGCATTAGCATGGGTTAGCATTTAATAGCCAATTCAAGCAGTTTGCATTATATTTTTTTACAGTTTATTGGTGGCATTTTGTGTACAAGATGTTACCAGCTCCAAAAAAAAGGTCAATTTTGTTTTACTAAACATGGGCCATCATCTGTGTGGACGGGATAATAATATTTTAGAGTATCTGCACAGGTTTGTAATTGGCTCATATTATTACTTGACATTATATAGATGGTAGGGCTGATAACAAGTCATGTTAAAACCTGCAAAGATATAAAATAATACCCCGATAAACATGTTTTATTGGTCTGTAAATTTGAATCATAAATTGAATTATTAAAGAAATCAAGTTATATTTTTCAATATCTGGGGTTAATTGATTCAATAGTGGCTTGGGTACAAAGACAATTACATGCTTTACAAATATGTAGTTCATTGCCCGTAAATAAACCCATAAAATGGTTTATTAGTGAGTCAAATTGACAGTGAGATGAACACATAAATATTTTGAAAATTCACATCCAATAAAGCAAACAAAAAGTGACTTAGATTGAAAATAAAATAAAAGATTTAAACAAATTAATAACGGTTTCACGTAATGCTTTCTTACATTGAATTACAAACTTGTTGTACATTGTACATCTACACATAACAATGTACAGAGTAAAGAGGCGAATAAGTGTACGTATTGTACCTTATTAAATACACACGTGTGCATTATTTGTTAAATAATAATATTTTAAGACTCCTTCTTTTTCACAGTCTATTTGAGTTCATGATCATGGAGTACGGCTTTCCGGAAATAGTATTTTCAGAGAAAATATTGTTGTTTGACTGCTTTGGTGCAATCAAAGCAATTGGGTGGCTTTGTTTAGCTAAAGACCTTGTCTTTTAAAACCCTCAAACAAGGTGTGTTGTCAGCACATGCTGACATATGTTTTTGACATTTTCTTTTTTTTCGACCTCATGAATATCAATAAAACCGCAGTAAAAGAGCTACACACATAATGCATGACCAACACCTACATGTCTAGTACAAGCCTAAAACAATGAGCAAGATTGGACCATTTCTGCTTTTATTTCCATTTTAGGACGTGAGTTGCTTAATACATCCGGTTGATACACAGTCAATGTCTGAACACACAGCTCATTGATTTAATAACTTCCTGAATAGCGAATCAATTAGTGGTTAAGTAGGCCGGTTCCGGTCGGTTATGGTTTCCAATGATCAGCATCAACAGAGAAAGTTTGTGATCAAACAGCTCAATGGCAAAACTGCATTGCATCTTTAAATTCTTGTGTACGAAAATTAATGCAAAAAAAATGTTAATGGCATCACATTTTGAGCCCACAGCAGAGTCTTTCTCAAAGGCTAAATGACAACACAACACACAATTACAAGTACACTGAATACAAAAGTACAACATTCAAATTTGCTTGAAAATTGAGCATACATTTCAGTCAACATTGGACATGGACTGCTATCCTATGGTATTGATTAACAAGGAATCATGATTATTGTACATTTATTTACAACCTCATTTTTAACGATTCACGGTATAGCACTGCTGCATTCATTTCGATGGCTAAAATATTTGTACAAAGGAACGTGCATGAGAATGATATGTCATGGTGCAATAAACTTTCATTTGTTGTTGGGGGTTTTTTTTTGTGGGGAAGGGAGATTTGATCTTGAAATGAACTCCGTACTCATCAAGGTATAACCAGATCAGGGCTTGTACTTACACAAGACCGCAGGGCTTGTACGCACAGATATAATTTACACAAAATTTAAAATACTCATTCATAAATACCTAGGACAGTTTATCCATTCTGATTGGTTGAGAGGAGATCATATGGCTATGTTTAAACGTGCGATATAATTTGCAGTGAAGAGTGTTTAAACATTCACATGTTGGAGCTCAAGCTTACGCTTACGCGAGCGCTAATTTATGCTTAAAATGCAATCAACACGTACCGGTACTTAATGTAATATCTATTAGTACGCGCACGTATGCACAACTGTTGAGCGTCCCATGCAATTTGACCTAATGTGTAACAGAGCTCGAGGACACGACAGGAATTGAAAATTTCCAAAAACGTTGTACAGATTTTCCAACATTATTACGCTTTAACAAAAATGGCATTTATAAATGGGAATAAAAGAGTAGTGACTCGGTCTTAAATGGCTGTTAAAACCTTGCAGGGTCATGGCCGTGTGATAAAGTACCTTGCCTTCGGCTTCGTTCTTTATCACACGGCCATGACCCTGCCGGTTTTAAACTGCTGCTTTAAATAAATGTGCACTGCATGTTTTGTGAATAATAATATTTGGATGGTCTCCGCATGTCAGTAGAAATTAACTGGTAATTTTGACCTGCAATACAAGAATGTCCTAACAATTGTGGTCGGTATGGTTGATGCATTTCATTCCTTTGCTATTATTCCAACCACACATGATCCTGCCTCACAATGCAGAAACCAAACCCCAGCCTGTTTGTTTACTCAGGATCCAAAGGAGGTCCTTACCCAGTGACCTCTTAGCTGTTTGATGTCAAAGGTCAAAACCAGGGTAGTCCTGGGTCTCCTTATATCTACATTTACAGGGAGGTAGGGCCATCTGGGGATGCTTTGTGTTGTTGTGTTGATAAAAAGGATTTGATGTTTATCTATTGGTAGTGTTATTTGATTGTAAACTTGCAGGAAACTTTCAACCTTGGTTTTTGGGGTTCGTAATGTTTGCTTTTATTTTATGAAGTAGATTTAAACTATACTGTGTAGTACGTGACATCTTCGTCACATCAGCTTCTCTTTTTTGCAGATTTATATAAACAAAATTTCCTATATTTTATTGTGATTGTGAATGTAATGCTCAAGATGCTGTTGGCAAGCTTGTTGCTCTTTGCTCTGATTGATACAGTCATGTAAGGTGCTTAGCAGATTTCTGTGCTTCAGAGCAGCCATGATATTGTGCCTTTTTACAATGCAGATCATCCTGCGAGCGTAATGATACCAAATTACACTACTCATCCAAACAGGTAGCTGTAGCCAACAGTCAAAAGGAAAATGCACCGTTTGCACTTTTAAATCAAAAACATTTCTTTACGTCGTCTTTAAGTCACTTTCTCTTCTGAAGGGTCTGTCCCTGAAAAATAAACCAATCTCTCCATGTTCTGATGAACAAATTTGAAAATCTCCCTGATTATGGAAAGCTTTTTCCCATAATGTTGTTCTGTAATTCTAAATATCTCCCTGATTGTTGTACAAAATCTCCCTGATTGCAAGATGCAAATGTTGGCAGCTCTGGTCTGATATCAAGCATTAAAAAATATTATAAACCTCTTAAAAACAAAAAATTGTTTTCTTGAGAGGCTAGCTGTTTTATTCATTTATTTATTTGTGTGGTATACAATTGTACATAGGCCTATGACCCCAGGGATTTGTTGAAAAAATGCATTTGGGTGAAGTATTCACACAGCTGAACAGGCTGACCAAAGTTTCTCAGACAAGTGACATTTTTCCTGTTTGTTTGTGTTGATTCTACGAGGATAGACTATACAGAAAATAAAACTATTGGATAAGAACATTAACTAATTTGTTGTGGAGTCAGCTCCCCAGTAGGGCGGAAGGTTTTATGCTGTACATGTATGTCTGAGAGGTTGGTCTAAACTCTCTTGTCCTAGATCATGTCCTACTTTTAAATGAAGAGCTGTTGTCATCACTACATATCTGGTCCATCAGTGCAGACCTGACCTTCCAGCTCTGTCATTTCAACCAGTTCATTTCTTAGGATGAGATTGCAGGTGCATGCATTATGGAGTAACATCTTAGTCGTCGTTGAGGTGGGGTTGATGACCGCTGGGCGTCTTCTTCTTGGCAGGGTCTCTGAGGGATGAATGTCCTTTGGAATTACGCTCTTCATTTTGTTGTCTTATGGTGGTGGAGACACTGGTAACAAAGTCTTGATTCATCCTCGTTTAAAGGGATGATGGTTAACAGCATTGGAGTTTTGACATTTTGTGTTTTAATTGTTTAGTTTGGGGGGTCAAATAAAGTTAAAAGGATGTTGGAAAGTTTACAGGTTTAAGTATTACTATTTTGAAGAAAAAAAGCACTTTACTGAATACATGCTTTGTCAATTTATGTCTGTTTACATTTAGTACATCGTGTATTTTTGAATTTTGCTTGTGGAGTTCCCTTGTCTTGCAAAGCAACACTATTAAAAATAGATTGGATTAAAAAACATTCTTGACAATAGGGCATCTCAGCACTACCAATTTTCAGATTGAAACTGTAAGTATTTTTCTGGTGATCAGGAGATATTTACCTGTTTTTGTCAATATTTGCAGGGAATCAAAATTTTAACAAATATTGGAAAAGAGCAAATTGTATTGTAACTGAATGTACAATGTACTGCATACAGCTGTGTTGATTTCTAGGTTGTGGTGTATCAGGCCTGGAAATTACACGGAGGCCACGGAGGCCATGGCCTTCGTTGCCCTCTACTTGGCCTTGGTGCCCCTTTAAAATGTCTCATAGACTTTCAGATTTTGCAATAAAAGTGCCCTTTGCAAAATGGAAATGGCCTTGCCCTTTAAAAGATGAAATTCCAGGCCTGGTGTATAATGTAGTCAATGTTTATCGAAAACAAAACAAAAAACCAGTTGGTTTGTAAAGGCACTGTACATAATTGAGTCCTAATTTGTTTTGTTTTAATGTTCCGTCTATCATTAAACAGTTTGGGTTGAATATTTGAAGGTCTGATATGGAATGTATTTTAATTACGTGCTGAAAGTGTAGACATCTGTATTACTCTTTGTGACCTTGTGCATACACTTTACATACACCAGTCATAGGAGTCACACATTAAATAATTAATTTTATGTGCAGAACATAAAGTACAGTGTAAACACAGGTACTGTACATTAACATCAAGGATACATGTAGGTGTACACTACATCCATTCTACTGTGGTCTTGAACGTACACTACGTACGGTATACATGTACTGTACGTTATGGCTTAACCAGTGTAATAGCTCCATTTCTTGCAGTAATTGCAGCAAATTGAATTAAAAGGCCATCTATATTACTCTTTTGCTTGGTCGCATAATACAAACTGGAAAATAGAGCAGTCCTCACACACGCCGGAGTCTGACAGTCTCATTCAATATTTGGGTTGATTTGACCGAAATGTTCGTCTGTCTGGTTAATTCCATTAGGGGTTTGCAATTTGCAATGCGTGCCATCCAGCGATTGTCTGTCTGTCTTAAGGTGTCAATAGACATGACTGAAGCAGAGAGATTCTGATGAAGCCTGCTGGACATTACATTATCTCGCTCCATGTTTTGTTCAAAGTGCACTAGGCCAATTTGGCTGAATAAGGTAATTTCTTCTGTTGGCCTACATGTACGTTATGCGCACGATCATCAGTGGTTAATGGCTGAAAGATGTGGCATTACTACTAGGCTTGGAGGATATCACTCAGAGTTCTGGTGTCCCGGAACACAGTAAATTGTTTGCACTTCTAAAAGCAAATTAGGCATGTACTGTAAAATTTGTTGTAAGCAGCCTTTTACAAAGAGAAAATATTTATTGTTGATAGTGTCTCAAAATATTTACCAGAATCTAATAAAAAAAAATTTTTTTTTAAAGACACTGTGCAATGTATTAAATTGAAGAAAAAAAATCATTTGTTAAAGATCAATTTAACATACATTGTACAAACTGTATAGACTGTACTTGAACCATAATGCCCATTTTTCATTTTTGGTAATAATTATGTGGCTTCATTATAACCAATCACTACCAATCATCCATAGCACACTTTTTGAAACTTAAAGTTCAAACATTGCAACAACAGCAAAGGGGCAGGTATGGGTGGCCAGGATTGAGAGGAGAGGGCTGTAGACTGCGTAGACCCTCATTAATGTGTACCCTCCTCCGCAATGGTTCAATCTCACTGGCGATCTTTTACATGGTTCCCTGTAATCAAAGCCATGCTGGAGAATGTTGGCTTTATGAGCGCCAGAATCCGTGTCAGGTAGAGTTACTAAGCCTTTTATTCTTGGGCTGACTGTCGGGTGTCGCTTCCACTAGAATTCCAATAGACACAAGTCACCCTGACCAGGTGCTTCTATTTTACGTTTACTTTTAGACAAAGGAACTGAGTACTGGATACTGTAATATTCTGAAAAGCCGTCGCACTGGACCCTTGAACTGGTCTAGATCTATGTATCGTTGTAACCAAGTTAAGAATTGACAAGGAAATGTTGAGACAGTATCAGATGAACTTCTTGACTCTGATGTCTTTTTTTTTTTTTTAACCTACTGGCGCTAGTTGTTTGTCTTTTGGGGTCAGTTTGGTCTTTGCCATTGGTTATGTATGAGTTAGACGTTAACGGTCACCTGCTCACCAAATGTGAGTGAAAACAGGGGGGGGGGAGGTCAAAACACTTGTAGTCCACTGGGCCAGTCTAAATTGTGCTATTAATCAAGATGAATGTGTTGAATTTCTTTTACAGAAGCTTCAAAATGAGGTACTTTCTTAAACATGGAAAATGATTACTAAGTGACAACAATTTCTTGCAACATGAGTGCTTTGTGATGTGGCACCATGTGCTTTCACTACTCAAAAGGTTCAGGTTCATTAGTCTGGCCAGCGAGTAAAAATAACTTTAAGGAAAACCCCAAGTACTATCCTTTGAAAAACTGCCCACCCAGCCATGATGATAGTAAGTTTTCTTGTACAAGGGGTTTGAAGGAAAGTGAATATTAGGGTGGGTTCAGTTGGGTGGGGGAAGGGGAGGGGAGGGGGGGTAATCAACTGCTTACAGACCCTTAAATTTCTCACAGTACAGCAAAAACATATGAGCATAATATGAAGGTTAATATATGGATAAGAGTAACCTACCACAGGGCATAGAGTTGTGTACAGGGTAACCTTGTACACAGTTAAAAACCAGGCCTGGTTAAACCATAGAGAATGGACCTTTAAACCTGTGTTGACTCGGTAACCCCTAATCTCCATCATAAAGCTACTTTGGTTAGAGATCATCCTTCCTCTGTGATATCACAAGATATCCTACATGTACCTTTAGCATACACAGTCTGAATACTGGCAAGGACCCAACACGAAGACTGGGTCATGTCCTAAAAGCCCTCAAGGGTTCCCCACTCCCACCGTGGTATTAAGAAGAGGATTTAGAGAACAGTAGCTCGGGGTTTGAGGAAAACCTTCTTTTGAGTATTTGGACAACCTTAATATCAATGCAGTGTTAACCTTTAAAGGCTAAACGACAAGAGGTGGGATCATGCAAATAATCCATGGGCAAACCATGGTAATTAACTTTTATCTGTTGGCATTTTAAGGTTTTCTTGGATTGTCTGAGGCAATTTAACTTTGCCACAATAAAATGCATTAAGAACCTCCTTTGAAGTAATGAATAACATAAGATAGGAATGGTTCTTAAACATGTCTGGCTCGTACAACAAAAGACGCTATGCGCTTCTGGAGGTTAACAGATGTCTCAAGTTGTGTTTTGATTTGTTCTGTTGCGTGGGACAATCTCTGTTGCTGCTTTGAAGAATGTTCAGGGAATAATTTCATAAAGCTGCTTAAGTAGGTTATGGTGCTTAACAGTTCTCTGTTGTTTTGTGCTTTGCTAATTTGTTTGGCTTTCTAAGCAGCTCTGTGAAATTGGACCAATGCTTTTGTGGGGACTGGGTAGTGAGTGAGTGGACCCTGTGACCAGGGACCAATTTCATAGGGCTGCTTAAGCACAGATAAGTAGCTAAGCACAACAAAAATATGCTTACCAGAATAAGGTTACCAGCCAAAAAAACATTTCACATGCACCATCTGTGACTGGTATCCTGCTCATTTTTGCTCAGCAGCAAATTGTAAAGCAATATTCAGTGCTTTAAAAGCAGCTCTGTGAAATTGGACCAATACTTTTGTGGGTACTGGGTAGTGAGTGAGTGGACCCTGTGAGCTGGAGTGGATGGATCAAAGCAACCCTGCTGTAAGAACAGCATACATACAGATGATGACAAATATTAAATATACCCTGCTGACTCCCCTTCTCTGCAGAACATGTGCTGACAATCACAAAAGATCAATCATGGAAAACCAATGGTACAGCACAGCACTGAATTTTTAACAAGGAATTCAAGATGTTTTGGTTTTAAGAAGTACACAAACACTTTAAAACTTAGTTTGTGTTTCAAATTAACAGTTGCTTAGCATCCCCGCCTGACTGGCAAAATCGTTCCTGATCTGTTTTTTATTTACTTATAAATATATTTATTTTAAAATAAAACTGCTCATTGAGCACTTCATTGCATCAGACTACCATTTTTCTTTCTGTTGTGGTAGTATGGATACCCTCCTGTTCTCGCGAGCTCTACATGCATGGTTGGTGTTTTGTATTGACTGATTGGAGAGGGGAAGAAAACAAAACCGCTCTCCTGACCTGTAGACATTGAAAAGCAATGATGCTAAACAACTTATTTTGGTTGCATGGCCTTGATAGATTTTCAATAAAATGGATGCTGTTTTCGAGAAAATATCACGTATGGACGACTTTGTTAATAAATTGTTCTGATACTTCACATCAAATGGAAACATTTTCAAATTATTTGAAGAATAAACAAACTGTTAACACCATAAGGCCTTATAAAAAAATGCAAATAATTATGATAATTTAAAATAAACCAAGGCACAACGCAATGCATAGTTTGTCAAATGATAGTCAAACTGAACTGCGTCTGCTCTTTAATTTGATGTTCGTTCCACACTATCCAGTAGTTTGAAGTAGATGGTGCAAACATTATCATGAGGTGATCAAGGGCCACTGGCTTATACAGGCAAGCCAGCTACAATGTATCTACAGCTGAATCCACTAATTAGCATATAACAGATGACAGCTTTGATAAACTGAAGGTACTACTGAATTCTCATCATCTGGATTAAGGGGCCAGTCAGATTTATCAGTGTTTAAAAAAATGTCAGTTTTTCTTTTAAAGAAAATGTGGGTGGGTCAAAGAAAAATTTGAAATCAAAACTAAATGTGGCTATTTTACACCAGCCAAAATGTCCTGCTTATTTTCGAGAGCTTCACAGAGCTTCATAAGATGCTTTTACAAAAATTATAAGCTAAGCCAACATTTTTGGCTGGTAACCTTTTAGAGGTGTAGAAACATTGATTTGTGTTTAGCTTAATTTTGTACTCTAAGCAACTGTATGAAATTTGGGCCTAATGTCATTACAGCACAATTGGAAATGGGTTGTGGTTTACACTGCATAGTATGGTGGACTATATTACAGGGATTTAGGCCTTTTCTCCTCTCTGTTTTTTTGTGATAAATAAATTTCCATTTGAAAATATCAAAACTACATTTTCACTATATATTGTGCTATGATGATGCATATAGCTGATTTTTTTGTACACACATGTACCCATTGCAAAACAGAAAGTACATACTTGGGCAAACAATGTATGGAATTTCAGTGTGTAAATTGCAAATCAAGTTGGATATTATTTTACAGTTTCTTCCGCCTGTTCACACAAATTGAGCATTAAATTGTGCCATAGAGAGGAGTTTGTACACGTTAAGACCAGACTTAAAATTTAAATCAAGAAAGTGATATTATGTACAGTGATGGGAAACTTCTTTTTCTATAGAGTACCATAAGGTGAAGATACAATTTGGCTGGTTACAAGTTTAAGTTGTTTCCACACTGTATACATGATTGCTGATAGAAGTTAGGCCCGCAGGGCCTTATCCTGCTAACTGCGAACAAGTCAATTTATTCCACTAAGTGTTCTTCAGTTGTGAATAATTGTACATGCACCAAATCAACCTCCTCTTCATTTGAACATGGACCTTCTTTGCATACACAGTAACAATTTGAGTTTTAACAGCACTGGTGGATATGTACCCAAATCTTGTCTAGATATCAGCTGCCTGATTTTTATTTCCCCCAAATTGCCCAATCTTTTGCAGCAATTTAACAAAAAAGGAGTTTGGTGTCCATCTTCACCGAAATCCTAACACCAAATGTCACAACTGTCCCTCTTGACTTCGCTGAGCTACATCCCTCGCTGAGCTGTACCCCTTGGGGATGGTATCCCTCAGAATCCAATAATTCCAGGTATGGACCCTGGTGTTTGAATTTGAATGTACATTGTACCCTGTGAAATTTTAATGTACACGCAGGTTCTTTGCTGGCCCTCCAGCACGTGTGTGCATGCACGCTCGGCGGGACTTGGCATTTCTGACATTTTACTGCGGCTGAAAATATTGTGTAGTGTAGTCCACCTTGATTGATTGTAATGCTGTCAATTTCTGGGGTTTTTTCTATTATTGAATGGCTGGACATTTTGAACATTCTTAATGTTATGAGGGTCTGTTGTTGGTAATGACTGGCCATGAAGACTCGGTAGAAGGGATATTTATCCCCTCACGCTCTTGGCGGGCGTGCAATGTCTTAGTTTTGAACGTTGATAATATCATGCATTTGACTTGTCCATGGATAAGAACATTCCATGGCAAAGGATACATGGCAAAGGATAATATTCATCGGGTCTGAGATCTTCTAGGAGTTTTTCTTTATTTCAGTTTTTGTTAAAGACCTCCCTTTGCCCCTTTTGTTCTTGTAAAAGCACTAAGGTTGCAACAAAGCGAGGAAGGACATAAACAGTAACTTTCTATGAGGAGCATCTTGTTAAAGTCGGAGGCATCTGGGTGTTTTGGGGGCACCCTACTTCTATTTTGATATCCTTACATTACCACTAGGTTATTGAATGATGTATATAAACTATGCCAGCCTGCAATATGACATCATGTGACAATGCATCTGTAGACACAGTACACCACTGTTTGTCCAGCGGGTAAATCAAGGACTTCTCTTTTTTAGTGACAGCCCCATTGGTTTTGTGCTCGAAAGCCAAATGAG
This sequence comes from Plazaster borealis, assembly GCA_021014325.1. Taxonomy (NCBI): domain Eukaryota; kingdom Metazoa; phylum Echinodermata; class Asteroidea; order Forcipulatida; family Labidiasteridae; genus Plazaster; species Plazaster borealis. The sequence goes on along the minus strand of CM037471.1, from coordinate 23,902,259 downwards.
GACATCTCACTCTGTCAAAACACTTGAAGCTCTTTTGTTTAAGTCCTTGGTTTCAATGGGTAGACCATTAGACACGCTCAGTTAGTTCTGAGCACTGCTGTGCCACCATACACAACCCATGCAGTTGAATGGTTTCAAAGGGTTGGTCAACTCACTGGAAAATGTTACCCAGAGCAGGAGGGTTCATACATGGAACGGAGAAGTTTACTTTGTACAATATTTTTAAATTAGACAAAAATTAAAATTTTGGGAGGGATCAAGTGATGCCCTACTTTCAATTTACAACACAGTTTGATGCCCAACAGCGTCTTTCAAAATTCTGTCCATCACCTTGATGTGGAGAGTCTGTAAATCCTTCAAAACGGAACACTAAGGGCATTCAGGAGCTTCCATCTTACTGCAGCTTAAGAAATTGTTGACAGGTCATGACTAAATGGTTTCATCCTTGGGGCAGTTTTCAAATCTTAGATGAAATGATGCTAGACAATCAGAAATCAGTCAAAGCGCCCTCTCTTGATAACCTTGAAGGCACTGATCAGTCAATAAACATCAAAACTTTTACGAGGCATGAGTTGATTTGACACTGGACTGGCAAACCAATTACGAGACATTCCTCCTAAAATTCAGGACAGAGAAACTGTCTCGAGCCATTTACTTTGAGATGTTATTGAGTGCTAAATGATTGGGGGTTGTGTATGTTGCTTTTGATGATGGGATATGATTTCTTAGGGGTGTAAATTTGTCGCTAATGGTGTCCTTGGAAATATTTCAACATCAACATGAAATAATTTAAATAGTGTGCATTTTGTTTCAGTTCCATAACATCATGCCAATACAAATTTGGTCCTGTTGCAATTCAATACTTGTGTTTTGATATGAAAATACCCAATAAGAAGTATCCTTTCAGTCTGTTGTCTGAGGCTGTGTCTGAATTAGGGGCTATGGCTGTGGCTTGATCACCACATGCAATGAAGCATAGGAAACCCATAGCAACACCCTTAGCAACAGCCATAGCCACAGCCCGGTTCATACTTCCTGCGAATGCGAATGCGGAGCGAATTTTGACGTCACAAATTCGCAATGAACAATTCACAACAGTTGAACTGTGCTCTACTCTTGCGAAACATTCGCAGCGAAAACAGAGCTGTGATGTCAAAATTCGCCTTCGCAGGAAGTATGAACCGGGCTTTACACTGCAATTCTGTGCTTAGTATTTTGTAAAAACCAACCATTATGCCTCTTTCTATTATGTCTAAACAAATTTGTTTAAAAGAGGTTGATAATCCAATCAGACAAATGGATGTTCCTGCATTCTGCGTTCTGCATTCCATTTTTGTACCCAGTAAATACATGGAATTGATGGGGGTAGGGGATAGATTTGAAAGACCCTAACTCTTCCCTGAGTATGATGTCCAAGATGTCTATATGAATTAATAAGTACATCTTAGATCCTTAAAGAACTGAACTACTCAAATTATTACCAGGCCTGATGCTTCGTTTTTGAAAGGGCAAGGGCACCAAGGAGTTTTCTTCTTGGAAAAGGGCACCTCTATGAGGAAATTGTATGACCAGGGGCAACAGGCTTACGTTAAGTACTAGGTCTGTATTACTGACACCTATACGTAGGTGTTACACAAAACAAATAGTGTAAAACTAGTGAAGCTTCACTGTACATGTTCTACAGGGGTCGAAATTAAATAGATTTTCATAGTAGCCCCTGTGAACATGTTATGGCACAGTGAATGTTTGTGGAGACAACTTCATTTCAAATTTTCCTACTCTCAAAAACAGTCTTTCAATTTTTTTTAAAGTACCTGTTGGTTGTACTGTAAATATAAAATTATGTGTTAAATCTCAACAAAGACATTCTAAATCCTCAAACCGAACAACAATAGTGGGAACAATGACAACCCAACATCCCACACCCCTGGGAGGAAAGTACAACCGAATACCCGTGGAGTCTTTCTGCTCAATAAAAAAGTAGAACCCGTAGGGGGGCTGGTTGCTGTACCACTAAGCCATTGAAAAAATCAAATTGGTCTGAAAATCATGGAAGAATAGATTTGCTGTTTCTTCATGGCAGATTTACTGAAGTAAAGCCCAGCCTCTGGGAGCGCATTGTGTGGAACTGTGCCCCCCCCTTTTTCATTTGAAGTTGTAATAATAAGAACGAGGATCCCACCTTGTTTGTTTACTTGTCTGGGCATTATGATTATGTGTAACCTTTAAAAAAGGGCTGTTCACAGTTTGATGTGTGGCCGAAGCTCAGTAATGCTTTGTGCATACACATACTTACCTGAACTGAAGGACAATTCGAAGAAAAATCTTGACCACGTATTGAATAACATCACGTGTGTTTATATTGTAGAAGAGCCCCCAAAGTATGGCCTTCTGGAATGCAGAAAGTGTACAGCCCTCTGTGGAAGAGAAACATAAAACCAAGCTTACATTTTGTACAGTTGTCAGTGTATGATATTTATTTATCAATTTTGTATGTAAAGAAAAGGGGCACACGTCAAAAATTGTCTAACTTTTATTTATGTTATTGTTGAAATTACTAATTACAAAATGTAAAACATCAGCTTTAATGAGTCAAAAAGGTGGATACCAGCACTTTGCAATAATAATAATAAAAATATTAATTTAGAAATGTGTTAACTTACTGCAACAAACACGGGGGTTTCGGGTATAACAAAATAAATGTTTGAGAAATTTATGATGTCATGATGATGTATTGTTCACAGTCCCGAAATGGTATTGTGCCGACGTTAAAATGGGTTCTTTTACATGCATTACACAACACACAGGACGTTTACATCCTATCCGAAGGATGAAGCAATAATGGTTGAGTGTATTGCTTTAAAAGGACACAAGTGTCAAGACCTGGACTCGAACCCACACTCTGCTGATCAGGAACACCAGAGCTTGAGTCCAGCTGCTTGACTGCTCTGGCACGACACTTTAAGTGTCCATATTATTATTATATGAGCAATGTATCTTGAATGTCAGGAAATTACATTTTTTGAGGTGACTGTTTTTGTAAACAAGGATGTGATTGTAATACAAAAGATACATAATCAAGGCACAGTAATTGTTGGTGTGTGAGATTTAGATATCAGTGTAAAGTGCAAACCACAATAGGATTGATCTCAATCATTCATAGAGCAAACTAGTACAAATCTATTGCCTGAATCAAGCGACTCCGGCCCTACTGGGTATTCCAGCTGGCATCTTCTACATCAATTCATAACAAGCCTCTACCATGTTTTAAAAGCCCAAACACTCCCACTAATCCTACAAACGGAGCATCCCACCATGTTGTTTCTTCCCTGAAGGCTGCGAGGGACAACGCATACTGATTTGTTCTTTTCCCGAGCACCCTTTATAAAGAGCAAGTTTTGGCAGATTTGCCGCGCTTATCTTGTTATGATAATACCAGTTTATAACCAGAAGTGTAGTGTCGGTGAATATGCCCTAAGCTTTTTATGTTCGGTATTCATCCATAATGGAGGGGAAATGATGATGATAACGGCTCATGGCAGCAGTGAATTATTTTAGTAATCTTCAGCCTGATTTGTTAATGCCGTGAAAAGCAGAGCTCTCAGCAACAGTAATGGCTTTAGTTGTTCATTTTTTCCCAGTGACCTCAGTCTGTTTGAAATTGTTAATTAAACAAACTTTAATGTTCCTGTTTGTTGGTGTATGTTTTCTAGAATAATTTATATTAAAATTAAGCAATTTCTTTTGTTGATTGGTATGTGTAGAACGGTATAACAATAACATTACATGTTTCTTTACCAAGACTTAAAATATTTTCTCTTTGTTATAGGCCCTATTTGCTGAACATTAAGAGAGAGTTTTGGAATTGTTTTTTTAACTATTACATTTTCATAAATATGTGTTTGAAAAAACGCTAAACTGCGTGACTTGTTCAGTTGAGAGCTTACTGGCCCAGTGCTAAAATTGATGGTCTTGGCCAGTGGTCCTTAGGTACAGTGGGTAATTGGAGCCATGCTCTTATGTTTGTAAATGCATCACCTTAATCAGAGCATCTTAATTCCTCTTCAATACAACAGTCATCATCCGAGTGTGTAATACTACAGAGTGCTCTGAACTCCCAGCCTCAATAACACTATCAATGGAAACGACCTATATCACACATTTCTCCATATCATGATAGTGAGCTCGGAGGAAGTGATGATGTCATAACAATAATATTGACCAACCAGAGAGGCTTTCCCCTCCTCTGTCTGTCCTTTCTGTTTTGCCTTCCCACTTGCAACCCCGTTGGTATACGTCGCGAACAGACGACAAATGGTTCAAGCGATCGGTAATACCTCGGGCTATTTGACCCAGATATGAATGCGACTCTCAAATGAAATAATACGATATTTGATGCTGGCCTTACAGAATATTTAATTTCTTCTGGATGGTTGGGTTCAGTGGGTAGTTTGGATGAGTAAGACTTGCATGTAACAGCTCATTATGAAAGGTGTTTTTAATTGCTAATTTCAAGACTTCTGATATTTATTTTTCCAGCGTCGACTTGCACAATACATGTAGCTCTCTCAAGTATGTGTAATATAGTTTAATCTTAGAGAAATATAGTACTTGGGTAGTGGATGTAGTACATTATGTGTACTCTTTGCTCCATTCAACAAATTCAGGACTTAAAACAAAAGGTACTATATGTCCCCACTTGACACTACGTGTGATGAAGGGGAACAATGGGAAGTCCACGGTTGACATTCAACACATTTTGTGGTCTGTAAGCTGAGATTTGTACTTTATCTTTAAAGTCATAATCATAGATGTTAAACCAAGTGAGATTTGCTGTTGCTAGCACGACATTTACATGTATCCTCTTGTGGGAGCTTTGTCAGGTTCCCTTGTTGGAAAGATCATCTAAACAAATAAACGAACACTACATTTATGAGTATGATCTCTGTGTACATGTATGACGAACATACCTTAATGCAAAAGTAGCCATTACTCTGCACCTACAGTACAAGTACATTGTCATGTAAAAAGACATTTACACACACATTCTAGCCAGTTGGATACTCCGAGAGATTCTTGACTACTCTGACAGTCATTTTAATTAGCATTTTGGCCAGTGTAAGAACTGCGGTTAGGAGCACCAGGGAACACTGTCTCTAGCTTATCATTTTTGTTGCTATGCTTTGAGAGTGGTAGCTGTCTAGTACTCATCTGCTATTATGAACGGCAAGAGGTCAATGCCCTGTGATGATACGGTTTGTAATCAGGAAAATGCAGCGGCGCTTACCTTCTTAGATCACTCATCACTAACAAATGTTTCCAAGAGTTAAGATGTAAAGTCAGCACTAAAGGGAAATTACAGCCTACAACATTTGTGCTTTAAATGATTTTTAGAAAAAAAACCTTTCATGTAGTAAGTAGTAATGAGTTGATGAGAGAAATATCTTTCTGAACATGAAAACTGTTGGAATGTTTCCTAATGTTTCGAGGACGTCTTCATAACTCAGATAATTTTATGAAATTTGTTTTGAATATTTTAATGCAAACAATTTTTGTGAATGTGTGAGTGAGAAAAAAAAGAAATCTCCACAGACTCCCTTTTGAGAGAGAAAAAACATGGTCATTGACTCGACTGAGAGTACACTGGTGACATGACCGAGAAACCTACATGCTCGTAAAAGGTAGGCAGGTGGGGGGGGGGGACTTCACAGAGGAAATGAAGATCCAGTTCAGCATCCTCAAGGAGTTATACATGTAGTCGCTACAAATAGACTTTGTGGGATACTACTCCTCAAAGCGAATGCCAATATTGCACAATGATGTGGAATCGTGGGAGGTCTTAAAGCATGCCGAACCACACGTGTACATGTATTTAAATTGTAATTTAAGGGGTCTGGGGAGTATTTTTTTGTTCGCACTGTAGAAACCAACTGACTTATGAAATCACATGTTTACTCAATTATGCGCTCCGAAAGCTGGACTTCTTACGGGCAAAAAGTGTTCACAGCTCAGTGGAAGAAGATATCAAATCATTTTTTGGGCAGATGGCAGTGAACGATTGAAAATGAATAAAATCAGGGCTTATTTCATTTTCATGCCTTACAATGTTGTGTCGTGGCCAAACGGTGACGGTCAAGCACACTGGACTCCAGCTCTGGTGTTTCTGATCAGCAGAGTATGTGTTCGTGTCCCAGTCTTGACACTTGTGTCCTTAAGCAAGACACTTAACCATTATTGCTTTATCCTTCGAATGCGACATTTAAAGCTGTAGGACTCGTGCGTTGTGTAAGAACCCAGTTACACTTATCGCTAAGAGAAGGGGCTTGCCCTGGTGTTTCTAGTAGTGGCTGCTGAATGCATATTCATTGCTACATGTACATAAATCGGTCTCGTAATTCAAAACAAATTTAAAAACCTGTCTTAAAATCTTTTCTCTTTTTTGTTTAAGCATCTTGAGTACCTTAATGGTAGTATGTGTGCTATATAAGACTCCGGTATTATTTGTATTAAAATAAAATTGTGTGTGTAAGAATTTAGGTACCAATGTTAAACTTCCATGGGAACGATACTATGTATGTAGTTTACAGAAAGATTTGGCTGGAAACTGTCCAGAAAATTTGAAAGCAGAGTTTTTTCAAGAGTACAATGTTTTTTTAGCGAGTGGCTTGACTTAAGCTGTATGTAGTAAATTAATTTGGTCATACATTGTGTTTCTGAACCCTGGGAAGTGTTTGAACTGAAAGTGCTTCAAGTTCAAACCTATGTTGACAAAATATATTTCTAGGATGTAAAACAAATTTATTTACCTTTTGAAAATTGGATTTTGGGGGCATGTAATGTACTTTAAAAAGCACTCAGGTTGGGTACATGTACATCTACATGGTTGTACATTCGTAGGGATGTTCAGTGCAGTGAACCAGTGCCACACTGTCTAATGTACAGTGCAGTAGCCTATAAAATGTGCAGCATCAAACCAAAATTGGATTTTAGATTTTTTCAAATCTGATAAGTGTACATGTAGTCAACAACACAGTGCAATAATGTTATCAAGTTATTGCACGTAAACATTTTTGAAAGAGTACATGGTACTAGTTCATGGAATTGCAAGGTTGATGTTATACAGTACACCATTAACTAGTTCATCCCCTACATGTACTTGGATGTAAGAGCATGAACTCTTTTTTATGATGCTTTGTTAGAATCCACCAAAAATATTACATGGGGATGTCAACATTTTACCTTTCATCAGTTTGAGGTGACCACCAATGTTCCCCTTTACAGACTATGTTTTTCTGTATATTCATTGCGGTTACACCCCTATGTTTCGACACCCCTATGTTCTGACACCCTTGTGTATTTTCCTAATCCTGATCCCTAACCCTAAAGCTAACCCTAACCCTAACCCTAACCCCTACGTGTAAATCATGAGGGTTTTTTCGGAGCCTGGTTGTCGGAACATACATGTAGGGGTGTCGGAATATAGAGCAGTCACAACCAAACCAAAGGCATGGCTGATTTTGTTACAAATTTGTCTGGTTTAAATATCAGGTAATGATATGAAATTGCAGATACCGTTTTGTATTTTATGAAGAATTGTATACACTATATGTAATGCGGGAAAAAGATAAAAATCAGATAGTGATTTGTGCTATGACTTCTTTTGCCAAAATATGCTTCCAAACCATGGAGGTACACGTACAACAGCCAAATGACAATACATAATGGTCAAACGCTCTGGCCATTTATGGCCACGACATGAAGCTTTCAAACTTCAAGCTTGCTGTATCCAAGCTTTCTTGTAGCCATTAATTTAAGGACTGTATGGAAAGATCATCAATTCAAGCTATTCAATCTATAGTATTTTATGTTAATAATATTACGACAACTGACTAGAGAGGAATGATCAGTCGTCCACAGGCATGGAAATCATTGCCATTCTCATTTAAGTGAGAAATGTAAGTCACGCGTAACTTGTACATGATCCAGTGAAGCTGTGATGTAGGGCTGGGGCATGCTGTCTTAAACCTCCGGCTGTTTATGGATGTAGTGTACTACAGGGTACATGTTGTGTTGATGTTAGAAATTCCTCGTAGTGTCATTGCCCTTGTCCTAGAACTCTGCGTTTGTGTATTGTGTTGTGTACAAACTGTAAAGAATTTTAATCAATCTGGATTTGACCGTGCAGGAAGTTGAATGTATTTGTTTGTCTCCAGAATTTATGAGGGTCAATTTCACAATGGAAAATTGTTTAAGTTCAACATGTACCATAATTATCATGTAGTATGGTACCTACTGTACAAGTTTGTGTACCGTATGCCTTATGCACATCACATGTGTGCTCAGTGTTTTCAGCAGCCGACATGAATGTTTGACAAATATGCACATTTTTACTGGTACGGATTTGAAACTAATGATTAATACTGCAAGAAAAATAATTACAATAATTGTTTATCAGTATGAAAAATTATGTGCTTAGAAAATGTGTGACAGAAATAATTCATAAACAATCAAGAAACAGTCACAACTTATTTGAATTGTTTTGTCAGGTCATGATCTGCTTACAAGAATCGAGTAGGCTTGCATTTTGCCGTGCTTATGGCTGGTAAGCAGCAACTATGAAGGAAAAATCCTGGGCCCACCCCCTCCTTTAACTTTAAGCAGAAACTCTATTTATGAATGTCTGCTTCCCAGACAATTTAAAGGAATCTTTACTTTGCACAAAGTAAAGAGCTTGCATTCTTGCTGTAAGCAGTAATCTAGCTTACAAATGAGGATCCACGCTTACAGTAAGCAATGCTGTACAATTTATCTCCAAAGGTGCCAACCAAGGTGCCAAAATTTGATTACAAAAGTTACATCAAAAAATTTGGCTGAAAATGAGCAGAAAATGATTACCAAAGCTGTTTTGTTTGTGATTGGTATTCAAATTTGTTTTTTGTTTTTACCAAAGAGGTAGGAAATGCAAGCAAATTTACACATATCGGTGGTAAAATAATTATCGTTGCTTGACAATGGCAGCCAGGGAACCAGGTCATGAGTAGAATCCTATTGTGATCCACATGTCCTGTATATTTACTCCTACCCCAAGCATGAATCACCAGTCCCATGGGGGACAGATAGGTCTATTGAGCTACCTTATGAGGACACCAGTCATCCTGATGGGCTGTCCCTGATTGGTGGTGTACCATATACAATGTTCACTGTACACAGTCACTCCATATGGTATCAGATGTCATTACACTACCCAGGGTTTGGTCCTTGACTTTGGCAATCCAGGCTTGCATAATGTCATTACTGGCCAGAAAAGAGACACACACACCAGCCCGATCGGAATGATTTATGAAAAATTAATGCCTGGCAAATTCTTGATCAGATGCATACGTGAACATGGAAAGCTGTCAGGCCATGTTGATGATAGTATTTGGTTGCACACTTTGGCAAAACCAAGGCGGTGTGAACATTTCACATTATGAGTTCATCAAAGTGCACACGTACACTGCTTTCGGTATACTCATTTCCAAAAATGTATATAAAATAAAAATAGATGAAGTAGTTAATGTATTACCAAGCTGTTTTTTACTTATAATATGAACAATCTGAAGATGGTTTGGCCAGATGGGATGTCTCTTTTGGTATCAATATCACCACTCCAGTTAAATAAGCAGCAACTTAAATATCATTACAAAATTATGAGCAGTGGCACGTTGAGGTAAATCAATTATAAGTGATATTTTTTAGTTCCACTGTTGAAGCAAATGTCAGGGACACAATGCTAATATTCTATGTATCGGTATTTAATGTTAAAAACATTTAATTTTATTGAATTTTCAAAAAACGGAGGGGAATATTCAAGGTTCTACTCACAGTTTTAAAAACTCATGAGGAGAACCTGGCATTAACACGCTATGGAAGTTCATGAAATGATAATTTTCAAGCATACTGTACTTTGTAGGAATCTATGTTTTTGTACTGTTCAACCATCATGACCATGGTTCAGCCAAAGTTGACAGCCATGCATTATGTGACAAATGGCAAACATTCGGTGTATTAGTTGTACTTTTCAAAACTCTGTTGGCTTTGCTTGACAGATGAGGGGGCTGTTCTGCAGTGTTAGATCACTGGAGGAAGTTGTCTTTGCCTGAACTGCATTAGAATTGAACAGAATTGGATCAGGGTTCTCCACATGCACAAGCTAGTGATCACGCCGATACGCGTGATTAGCGTGCCGATACGCACAAATTTCGGCCGATACTCAAAAATAAAAATTATAACAATTTAAATAATTTCACAAAAAACATCAAGAGAAAACCATATAGAATGCTCCAGATTGCACAGTAGGGCTTTTAAAACCAAGATAAACACCAAGTAGAAAACATTCCGAAGACCATGTTTCAATTCAGTGTGCTTAATCCAAACATCCACAAATTTGGGTCCAGAATGCCCCACAGTTTTGAAAAATCTTGGGGAGAACCCTGCACTGCTAGTCTTCCTGGCACCTGTGTACTGTAAATTTTGTAAATTCTTGTATTACTTCAAGGACATTTCTAAGGTTTTTATGAAGACTATAAGTTAACATGTAGTTACTGTCACTACTGTAGTGTTAAAAGTGTTTTTAAAAGCTGGTTGACAACAAGTGACAACAAGTGACCCATGAAACTTTAACTTTAACTTAAAGTATTTAAGGCCAAGTAAAATAAATAACATGTTGCTCGTCCAGGACTTTTTGAAAAAGTTGGTGAGGGAGGTCGTTGTTATTTGTTATTTTCAATTTTTTTGTTATATTTTTCAAGATGGCCACCATGTCTAAGATGGCCGCCATATCGCATTTGAAGATGGTTTTATGGTTTTATGAGTATGTTCTGTATGTCCTCAAATTCTGTGTGTGTTTCTGTGTCCATTTTGATACATTGTAATTATTTCTAAAGAGTCATTCTTGATTTTGCTCCAAAGTTATTCTGTGTGCGTGGCATCGCGTCCTTGTGCAAAGAACTGTGGCATGCAAACCTGAAGGGCAAAACGTTTCAAAGTAAAGAGTTTCTCATTATGCGTTGCAATAGCTATTCTTGTAGGCCTACATGTAAGACAGATGATGAAACTGCTCAATAAAAATAAAGGGTACATTGAAAATAGCTATAAATAATATGTAAATTGATTTTTTTTTTTTTTTTTTTTTTTAAATAACAAATAACAAAAAAAATCGGTGTGGCCGCCAAAACCGAGGCGGGCGGGGACGAGCAACATGTTATTTATTTTACTTGGCCTAAGCAAGGACATCTCATGATGGTCCATCAACTTACTGTAGTGTGTCTCCAGTGATGTGTTCAAATTATCTCTGACAAGTTGCTCTGAGGATGTAGTATGATGGGAAAACCAAGCCTTGTTTTTACATCATTGGTTGTTGTTTTTTTATTGTCTCATCCTTGATTTTCAATAAACACGCTGTACAACCAAATTGTGAAGATCTCGTGATATTAGTTAGTCGCATTGTAGAGAAAACAGATTTAAAACAAAATCTTTTTTTCGGGGGGGGGGGGGGGGGTTAATTTGCACACTACATATGCCTTGTACTGATTTTTTAGATATTGAATTCCGGCCTAATATTGTATACAATTACAACTAGATCTTTTTATGATGCGCCTAATCATAAGTGTATCCTACGAACAACAGTGGAAATAGGATTGTGAACAACAATTGCGAACAAAAGAGGAAATATTTCTTTGCCAAATTATGACAGCCAAATTGTAATTTGTCCACATGATTGATTTTCAACCTTTTCTGTAGGTTTCTGATGAATATATTTATTGCCATATCAAAAAGTCTAAATCTGTAACTTGAAAACAAAAAGTTGTTGTGCCTTTGATTTACAATAAGTTGATTGTTTGCTTTATAAGTTTCATGGGTCACTTGTTGTCAACCAGCTTTTAAAAATAGGTGGTTCAGAAAGTTCTGTTTGTTGATTTCTGTAGTATAAAGAGAACAGAAAGCCAAGGGTATTTTTTTTTGGAGACCCACAATGAAAATATTGACAAAATAGGGATACTGCTAACATAGGGCTAGTTTCATGTAGCTCCGTTGGTAGAGCACCAGCATGGAAACCCAGAGGTTGTAGGGTCAAATATCACTCTAGTTCACCCTAAAATGTATTTTAAATTAATGAAACCTCTGACAGAAAGATGATGTGTGTTGTTTTCAATTTAACAAAGCTTTTCTAGTTTTCCCAAATGTGTTCAGTTCTTCTAATGATAATCCATTTCCTACACAGTAAAGATAGGTCTAGTTACAACAGGTTTTGGTTGCAAGATTCATGCATAGAGAAAAATGTTGTCTTACCATAACATCAATTGAACTTTGAAGTAGGTGCATCTTCCCCTGCATCTCCAAGGTGTCTCTTGAGCACGAAGAAGCATCGTCTTTTGTTACATAGAAATTAATTCTCAGATAGTGTTTGAACTTCAGTGGCATGAAACTCCTCATTATCAGATGCTGTTAGCGAAGTAGTGCAATGTTCGGAATGAAAAATGGTGTGGACACTCAAACCTTTGGAATTCCAGCCTGTTTCACAGCAACTTAAATCAATCATCTCCTGCTACAATTATAAATCCCAAATCAGGGCCTTCTCTGGTCTCATGCCAGGCTATCGCTCAGGCAAAAGTTATCAACCCCTGCATTATGGGTAATCAAAGGGTAATGAGACATCTGGGAGAACAGGAGTCAAATTTTAAGGATAGGTTTGAAAGTGTTCAGGATGTTGTTTGTCTACACTGATAATTTATTGGGTGGACAGAGCCAATTAAAGGCACCCCAGTGCAGTGCAAAGTGAGGGAGAGAGAGGTTTCTAAGCTGTTAAGTGACAACCTGGTTTCTCCAGATGTGGCTTGGGGAGAAAGCTTGTGTATAAAGTGGGCAGTGTAAGATTTGTAGTACTGCCAGGACTTGGAAGGAGCACGTGTTATTGTTTGGATTCGTTGTAAATATACACATTAGGTTTCACAACGTTAGAGTATCTAGGGTTTCTCATTGGCACTACTAGAGTCGTTTTATCACAAGGCAAGAATGGAATTGCTTCTGACTGGCCATGTGCAACATGCGTTTTCTTGCTCTCCAAGTCCAATGGCACCGGTTGACTTATAATCTAGTGTGACGTGTAATTTGCCTGTCATCTTCGTGGACAGCCTGGTCATATGGGATGTTTATTTTCATACTTCCTTCATGAGAGTGGTGGTAGGGAACGTGTGTATTTTTCTGGGATAATTTGTATCTGGAATGAGTTACCAGTGCAACAAATGTAGGTACCAATGTTTTTATTCTAAACATGCTTCATTGTACAACGATTATCGTTATTTGTGAAATTTCCTAATGTTGGCATCCGGTGCATTTGAATGAGCCACCAGATACTGTGTTTCTTGTTTTATACTCTGATATTGTTATTATTATTATCAATACATTCGATGAAAACCATAATTGCATTCATATTGTATATGAACTTATCCATGGCTACATGTGGATTAAATGGTATACATGTAAACATGTAGTGTTGTTTAAAAATAGTTTCCAAGTGTGCATTAGAAGTATGTGCTCACTGCAGTTGTCTGAGTATAGGCCTATGTGTACATATTTGATCTCGGAGACTTTTTTAACAAGCATTTCACAATCTACAACTATGGTCTTTGAAAACAGTAGCATTGACCATTTTGTTTAAATACCAAAACAATGTGGAACCCAAGATACATACACTATGTATCTCCCACAGTGGTCCTGGAGGCCCTGGACCCAAATTCATAGAGCTGCTTAAACACAAAAAGTACCTAAGCACAATATTATCCTTATCGGAATAAGGCTACAAGCAAAATACAATTTCACATGTTCTATCTATGACTGGTATACTGCTTCTTGTTGGTTAAGCATAAAATTGTGAAGCAATTGTTTCTGCTTAAGCAACTCAATGAAATGGTGCGGAGGTCTCTTGTTGCAGAGCTGTCTTTGGTCATATTATACAAATGTACATCATACAACTGTACTTGTATTTTGTAGTCTCCTTATTAACTTCATCATTGCAGTATTATGATACCCATGAGCACACCGCTACCTACTGAGCTTGTTTTTACAACTGTGTTTTTTTCCCTCACTTGTTCAGCTTGAGGTAGCATATTGGAGTCATATAATAATAATAACAAGGTATTTTTTCATTTATTTCAACAGGTGCCTTCCACTGTGATGGGCTGAGGGCCTCTGATGTTTTACCCGTTCTGAAGGAGAAGATCGCCTACTGCTCAGGTACATGGATGGGAGAGGCCTCATCAGATGTGGGGGTGGGGGATAAGGAGATATTATAGGGCTGAGGATAGACAAAAACAGTCCCCATTTGGGTGGTTAGGGTAAAAAAACCCAAAACCATTTAAACTGTGAAACGGGAGACAATGAACATCAATTTGCAGGTTGCAGGATGGAGAGATAACCAATTAGGGTGGAGAGAAAATGAGCATTCAAGTTGTGGGGAAACATGTTTATGTTCCTTCCTCTGCTTAGGGAGACAATGATCACCCATTTTGGTTGGAAGGGATATCAAAGATACCCATTTTGGTTGGAAGGGGTATCAAATATACCCATTTTGGTAGGAGGGGATCAAAGATACCCATTTTGGTTGGAAGGGGGATCAAATATACCCATTTTGGTAGGAGGGGATCAAAGATACCAATTTGGGTAGGAGGGGGATCAAAGATACCCATTTTGGTAGAGAGACAAGGAACACTTGATTAGTTCTTGAAACATGCTCTTCCTTGGGCTGGGGAAGAAATGTCACAAATTTGGTTGGAAAGGGGATCAAACCGAACTGATTTGGGCACAGAAGATCAGGATAATACCCATTTAGGCGTCTAGAGAGGAGCAGTCATTATGGGAAACGTAGGATAAGAGAGAACCTGTTTACATGCAGGAGGTGGAGGTGCATCAGATGGATAGATGGGAGATATGCATCAAGGATTTGGGAGCTGTGCATAATGTAACCTTTTATTGAATCCAGGGTGGGTGGGCATGAAAGGTAACAACTACCCCTTAAAATTAGAATGAACAACCAAACTCTTGTTGATCTTCGCAACTTTGGTTATTGATGCTTTTGTCTCTGTTTTTTTCTCTCTGTTCGTGTTGACTTGAAATTCAAAAATGTGTTCATCTGTTTTAAATCCCTGTAGGAGGGAGAGACAAGAGAGGAGGTCCCATCCTGACCTTCCCATCCAGGCCCAACCTGGACAAGGTCAAACCGGAGGACTTACGCAGAGTGGTTTACTATCTCAGCACTATACCAAGGTAAAGTTCCATGATGAATCCATCAAATTCCAATTGCATAATCTGAGATCTGAGAGATAAACTGTATGCTTTGTCTCATTAATTTTAATTCGGCAGACCTGGAGTTGTGGGTTTGCTGACTGAACTTTATGCTGGACCAGCCCTTGGTTTAGTTGATTCGGTGCCTTATTTGCTGGCCTTGGTTCAAAACGTAGACTAAGAAAGAGTATTGTTTACACCCCTCCCCTCCACCCCTCCCCTATCTTGCTTTGGTCTGACCTAAACAAATGTTTACCCCTTATTCAAAACTTCCATCATCCAGAGTTGTTGTTTTCTCAACACCAATGGATATGTCATGGCACTCTCTATAAGTTTGTGAAATCTCTCGAACGCAAAGATGTTCACAGTTTTCAGCACGCAGAATAATTATGAAGCGTCATTTTTCATGGATGCTGGCGTATGATGCGGATTTTGCAGTGATCCTCAAGGTCATTTTGTAGTGAAGCCTCACCTCATTGGTAAAATCTATGTAGCTGTACATGTAATGTTTTACTGGTTTTAAAGGGATATAACAACATCACAAGTTTAAATTTGAGACTTTGAGAGGACTCAAAATACCAGTCAAGTCCAGTAGTTTTAGCAATGGATAACGCCACTAGTGAACAAGTCCAGCATTTTTCTTCTTCATAACACAGGGCTCGGAATTAACACTGGACCGTAGTCCGGAGGCCAGTGATTTTAGAGTCTGGTCAGTAAACTTACGACTAGACAAGTCCCAGGTGTGTCTTGTGTTTTACAATTAAATAAGTCTGAGAAACATCTTTCAATTCTGTTGATTATCATAGTAAACCTACCCATAAGGCAAATGAGATAAATCTTTGCTTTAGTGTTGTGCAAATAAAAGTCAAAATAATTCTTGTCCAGTAACAAAGCTGAATTACAATCCCTGTGATGTTGTGGAATGTTTTACACAAATTCAAGCCCTGTAACTGTGCATGCACTTTTTAAGATTGGCCAATTATAGACATTTATCTTTTTAGTTCAAAACATCAACAACGTGAACATACATAAAAAGATAAAGAACTGTTTTAGGTTGTCCAAAATAATAATAATAATAATCTTATCAAAATCTTATCCAGTGACAGTTTTGCACTACAAGACCATTGGTCTAGTCTAGATTTTCTTGAGACCCGAGGCCTACTTTAAGATGCAATGTATGAGTTGATAAAAGGGGAAGTTTTCCATAGTCACTTTTTAAAACAAATTACAGTTTTTGCTGTTTATTGCTAGTAAATAATCACATAAATCATACACTTGTGTTCGTGTGGTGGGGTGTGGGTTGGGGATAGTTATAAAGTCAGTCGAGCTTGTTTGGAAAAAAAACATCAACCATGGATACATCAAAGCCAAGTGGTGTCCCTCCTACTTAAAAAACCAAGCCCTTAAAAATGCATTGAAAGCTACAGATCATTAAAGATTATTGGATAGTATTTATGTTTAGTGTTTTATTGCGCACTGTAAACATCCAAAGTGCTCAAGTTGTGGTAAGAGGGGTTCATGGGTCAACACCTTTCAGTAGCAGTCAAGTTAATTGACTCTCTTTATGGCCAGCAATTGCAAAGTATACAGACTGAAATCTATCACAGCTAGGATGAATAACTGACTGAACTTTGTGTGATATTTGACAGGCTGTTCCATTCATGGGGGCCCATGTTTTAACCTGATTTGAGGAACTCATTCTTGAGATGTGTGGAGGGAAATGCTTTCCTATAAATGCCACCAATTAATGCCAAGCAATAGTGTGTTATACATATATTGACGTGTACACTAGTTAAAGTACAATAACGCATTTCAAAAAGTTTGAAGTTTGAAGTTTGAAATATGCATCTTTATACAGTACATGTTGGTTACTTATACCCCCCTTTTTTTTTGCAAAAAAACTGTTTTAAAGAATTGTTTTTTTATAGAATTGTTTCAGCTTTTGCACTTGTCCATAATTCATATAAAATAGGAATGCTGAACTAGTCAGCCGGACCACTTTTACATAACTTTGACTGGTCCTCAGCTGTTTTGAACTGGCATTTTGGTCAGCGGACCACTGTTGGGAGAATGCTGAGTTTAATCAAGTTGAGTTCCACAATGGAACACTGTTTAAAATACTTCCTTTGAAAATTGAGCATTATTACTGGCAAGTTCCATGTCCATTATTTGTGTTTTACCCATACACCGATGTGTGGTAGGCAAGTTCCATGTCCATTATTTGTGTTTTACCCATATACCGATGTGTGTGGAGCCAGTTCTGTGTTAGACTTGTGGACAAGTTGTTAAATTTCTGTCTTGGTGATAGGGAAATGGCTCTCTCGCAACTATCTCACGAGACTGCTGCTCCGCGCGAGACGACTGTTCTCACAACAGTGGTGAGAGCAGTGGTGATAGCAGTAGTCTCACATGAACAAGCAGTCTCGCGAGATAGTTGCGAGAGAGCCGTTTCGCTATCGGGCTGACAGAAATTTAACGACTTGTTCACAAGTCTAGTTCTGTTTCCATGCATGTACATCTCCTGCTTACATGGCTTGCTTCAGCAGCCATTTGCCATTTGAAGAACCCATGCCTTCACAAAGTAAATAAACACACAATCCTGTGATTATTTACAACTCTATACTCTGACAGGATTATTTATCATACAGGAATTGTATTAACACTTTTTGAAGGCCTCCTAATCCGTTAATAACACTTCTCTTCTCACCTGGGTTCCTTTCCATTTAAAGGGAAGGTGTGACATTGGTAACAGTCTCTCACCCTGTGTCTTAAAGGGATTGTATACATTTGGTAATTGGAACCCACTGTTTGTTTCAATCCTATTGGTTGTAGATATACACCATAAAACTAACCTGTGATAATTTCATTTCAAAAGGTGGTAACGTTTTTGAGATATTGTTGAAAATCTGGAGCGGTTATGTCCATGCAGGAAGAATAATCTGGAATTGGAGTACACAAAATAAGAAATGTTTCTGAGAGAACCGCTTCTCAGATTCAAACTTTTTCCATAACCACATTACTTTAAAGTGAAATGTTTCTCAAAATGCATTTTACTATCAGAAGATGCTGTACTTCTTACCAAGTTAGTTTTTATTGCCATTAATTTTATGAGTAATTACCAAACGTATACAGATCCTTTAATAAAGCTGTTCACCGGTTTTAACAAATTTATTAACTAAACACGATTTTACAGACAGCCAGTCATAAGTAGAGGACATCAGAATTGTGATCGGCTGGTAACCGGTTTTCTGTGCTTAGCATACAAACATGCTAAGCAGATTTATGAAAGTGAATGTGATGCCCAGATCTCAAAATTGAGCAGTAATATTTTTGTTTTTGACAAAATCACCGATATGTGATAAACACTTTTTCCTCAGTGCTCCCTGACTCCGGAGGAAACAAATCCACAGGCATGCTATTCGGGTGGGATTCGAACCCACAAGCAGGGTTTGATATTTGTAGACAGTAGTAGGCCTAGACAGTAGACATCATTGTAAGAAACGGAGCTGTGTAGATTTTTATTTGCTGCTCTTATCTTTGTCAGTAGCAGACCACTTTCTGCATGTTCACAGCCTTGAATTTTTTTAGAAAACTCAATATCATAGGTTTTCAATCTGTTGTTCATAGCAGGGAAATCCAAAAAATGTGAAGCCCCTGGTTGAAACCACGCTCTAATGCATTTGCAGACGTTGCTTTAAGAATGTTAATTTGTTAATACTTAAATCTAGTTATTAGAATATTTATGCGGCGTTAACATTCCTTTAATCCTTCGGTTTACTCTAATAACTACCAAGTGTAATTTGCTGCGATTTTATTTCATTATTATTGCTTACCACCCGTCACTGGCGCCTTGTTAATTAAACGTGCACCAGAGTGGAAAATAATCAATAAATTCAATTTTGGTAATGAGCAACCGAGAATTAAAAATCATTGCAGTCAGACGGATTCCTCACAGGAATACAGATGTTGGTTTTTTTGTTTTGTCTTTTTTCTATTTTGTTTGCTGGCCCGTGTTGATTTATATGAATCACTTTACTGTAAACGTCAGTTTTGAAGAAGTATCTTAAAGAGGAACTCATCAGGGCCCAATTTCACAGAGCTGCTTAAGCACAAAAAGTAGCTAAGCACAATACAATTTTGCTTATCAGATCAAGGTTACCAGCCAAACTGCCATGTCACATGTGACTGGTATCCTGCTCATTTCTGCTCAGCAGAAAATTGTTAAGCAATATTTTAAGCAGCTCTATGAAATTGGGCCCAGGTCAAACTCAGTTTTGTGATGTACTCATTTTCCAAGAGTCTTTTTAAACGTGGAACAAATATTACAAGTCTCTAACCTTTTGCCCAATTTCATAGCGCTGTTTAAGCAAAAAATATTGCTTGAACAATTTTTGCTGAGCGAAAATGAGCAAGATACCAGTCACAAATGGTTCATGTAACATGGTATTTTGGCTGGTAATCTTATTGTGGTAAGCATAATTTTGATGTGCTTAGCTAGTTTTTGTGCTTAAGCAGCTCTATGAAATTGGGCCTTGATGGAAAATATGCTGTAAAATGTCATTTTACTCGATACTCTTTTAGATAGAAATTTGAAACATGACGTCATTGGATGTCAAGAGCAAATAACATGAAATTATATTCATCTTGTTTTCTTACATTATGACCCAATTTTAACCAATTCCAAGCTGGGTGGGGAAAATGGTAAATGTAGGTCAGTGATATTCAAAATCAAGTCATTTTTATTTGCGAATATATCGCTGGCTGTTGATCTATTGAACACAAGTTTTTGACTAAAAAATAACATGTCACTTTGAATAACATCCAAAGATAAAAATTTGCTTAAAGCCGCTACTTTTTCGTTGACACAAAGTCAACAGTAAAGAGATCGCTTTCCCCCCAGACTGTTCACAGACACAAGTCGTGTTTAACGTTCGGATTCTGTTAGAACAAACTGGTGGGTTGGAGGCAATTAGCTACGATGTCAGATCAAAATCATCTGCATTACTAGCTCATTAAATTTGCATAGCGTTGACAGGGGCTTCTCACTCTGCGCCATAGTGGTACTTCGGTGCGAACAAACCAACCATGAGTTTTCTTTGGATGTGTTGTTAAATAATGATGGAGTGGATTTTTCTTCTTCTTTCTTCAGTGAATGCCCTGTGGAGCTGACGTTGTTGATGTTGTTCCAAGAATTAAGGCTTTCCCTTAACATCTTAAACATATTGAGCATTTGGGTTTAATATTCAAACAATGTGAAATATGGACATACATGTAGAGTTTGGAAATGCAGAGGGATAGGGACCTATGTTTTTAAATGTAGTGATCGGAAAACACAATATTCCCGCCTTTTTTCTTATTCAATAATTTGCGAGTTGCCTTTTCTAATATAGGTCGGGTCATGGATGGGGGGGGGGGGGGGAGGTCCTCCAGCAACATAGGCCCAAATAATATTTGTCATCAATATTTGCTGATAAAACACCACACTCCTGGTTCCAATGTTAAGCAGAAAATATTGCTTCATACTTTTATTTACCTAGCAAAAGTTATCAGGGAACCAGTTTCAAGTAATGTACATGTAAACCTTACAGTACTTTGGCTAGTTACACATTTCTGCTAAGCAACAATTCTCTATGCTTAGCAAATTTCCGTGCTTAACAGCTTTATGAAATTGGATCCAGGTCACAAACAATAGGTATTGTTCCAGAATTTGGCTGCTTGTTTGTTCTGCTTACCACAATTTGTCTGTGCTAAGCATTTTGTTTCCCCAGCTCTTTGAAGTTGGCTCCAGGTCATTTCTCATTAACACATTACAGTAATAGCTTAAGTAGTAGGCCAAGCAAGTCTCGCTTGTATTTAATTTTTTTTTGATCCCTCGTTCATTGCTTTAACATTCGAAGGAAACAGAATCGCACGCTCTAACAGGTCTTAATGTTTAAATTCACGCGATAATTGCACGGTCTATTGCATCAGCAATTTCAGGTACAAATGATGTGTTTCTAGTATGCTTAGTTCAGTAGTTATTGTCAAACATACCGCAGAATTTATTTCAAACCAATATTCGGCAGGAAATTTCTTGCTTGTGTTAATACGTTGCCCCAGTTGGTGGTGGTAATAGCCCTACTTCCTGGCCGCTCGCCTGGCCTACAAAATCGTCACAGAAATGAAACTAGGACGAGAAGAGAGCCCTTTGGATGGGCTTTCCAATGGTATAAAACTTGTACAACTCCAGCATTATTCTGAGGGTGATTTGACCATCCTTACTTTGTATTTGTCTTTTTGACAGCTCAAGCTTAGTTCAGGAGTTATTGTCAAACATACCGCAGCATTTATTTCAAACCATTATTCGGCAGGAAATATCTTGCCCATGTTAATACGTAGCCCCAGTTGGTTAATTTGGTGATGGTAGTAACCCTACTTCCTGTCTGATTACATTTTACAGCATTATTGTGTTATCATTGTTTCTCATCATCCTTGCGGTCTTTCTCTTTTGTTATTTTTGTTCACAGTGAGGAGGCGAGAGAACTTGGTTTCAGTGTCATCATTGACATGAGGGGTTCCACCTGGAGTAACATCAAACCGGTCCTTAAAGTCTTACAGGTAAACAAAATATATCTCATGAAATCTTCAAGTCATTTCAATTTAGCATGTTGTTACCTAACAATATTGCTCTAAAAGTCATGGCAGGTACAAGTGTCATCAGTGTGAAAAAATAAATAAATAAATAAGTAAATGAAATTAAGGTATTCCGAGAATTTTTTTTAAAACTATGCTCGCTGTTTATGGATGGATGGATAAAGTACAGTGACCAGTAGTGTACCAGTTTCAAAAATAATTCCTGGAGTTCATTTTTAACACCACATTCAACAGTGCTTATTTCTGTAACGAACTGGCTATTTATAAAGTGAATGTACATCTCAAACATGCACAACTGTTTCCAAGAATACCCTGCGTGCTTTCCTTCACTTTTTTATTTTGAGAGTCAGACAAGAAGCTCAGGTTCAGAATCGGGTTTAAAAAAAGAAAAAAGATCCTGAAATGTCATCGGAAACGCAATCCATTCACTTTTTTTTTTTTTTTGCGCTGGGCTTTAAAAAAGAAAGATCTGGATCAGCACACATGTGTGGCCCACTTGATCAATACTGCTGTGAAAAGGGCAGACAAACACTTCTGGGCACTGAATACTGTTGGGAGATATCAGTAGCAGGGTAATGAAATTGTCCGAATAAACCCAGAGTTGCACGCCTGGCTTTCCAGATAGCAGAATATTACCAGACAACTTTCAAGGTTAACTAGATTTTTTTTACATGAGAGTTTTTTTGTTGTTTTTTTGTTGAGTGGTTTTTCCCCCAGGTGGAATTGTCACAAATGATGCTACATGATGGAATTGGGTTTTATTGCTTGTGAGTGGAATACATGTAGTAGGCCTAGCGGCTTCCAAAGTTTGTTTAAATTTCTCCAGAGAAAATGAAGATTTATCCTTAAGAGTTTCCTTCATTACAGAGTTTAATTTTTTAAGTACATCGTCAATTGATTTGTCATGGTTGCATTTTCATTTTCAGTGTTGGGGTTGGGGTTGGGGGTGGGGGGGGGGGGCGACTCTCAAAGTCTGCTTTAGAAGAAATGTCCTCATATTATGTTAGGTTTGGTCTCCATGGTCAGGAAACGTAAGTGAAGCTCACATACTGTGTACCCTGTAGTTTTAGGGTAGGCTTTACTTCAAGAGCTCATTTAGTGTCCAAGATGTGAAATTATGAGATGGACAACATGCGCACAATGATGATGGGGCTTCTTTTCCTGCCTTTCACCTCTCAGGACCCGGTTCAAATCCCACCACAGACCGGAGCCTTGCATGTGGATTGGGTTTTCAGTCCCTACCTGACGGTGTGGGTTTTCCCCTTTTGGGGTTTTCCTCCCAGGTCTAAAACTAAAATTTTGTCATTGTCTTCTTTTAAAAGTTGGTGGGATGTTTTCATTCGGATGCTTTGCCGACTATATAATTCGGATTCAGATTCAAATGACATCTCTTTGAGAGAGGCAACCCACTCTCTCTCTCTCTTTGTATGATACAAAACAGGTTTCACTTACTGCACAGAGTGAGAGTGATGTAATTATGAACCAAACATTTCCTACACTCTGCTTCAGATTTAAGTGTTAATGTTGCCATTGGCTTTGTTCATAGTCCTGAGCCTTAAATGGGTCTGAGCCCAAGCCTGCCATTAACCAATTTAAGACAGCACTATCAGGATGACGGAAGTGTGGGGGGGGGAGTGTTTTTAAGGCCCTTGCCTGTCAGCCACCTCTGTCATGAGGTTCTCAATTTGCGCACATCCCACAGTTCATCGCTTTGCTGAATGTGGGTCACACATGCCTAACGTGTTGAGTTATGCACCTAGTCCATACATAACTTCTCCTAACCAGATCCTTGTCTCCAGTTTGATTCCAAGTCTGATGGAGCTTGGGTATCTGGGACAAACATCCGTGGATTGGGGTGTGGGGGGAGGGTGGGCTAGGGGGGTAGGGAGGGTGGGCTGGGGGGGGGGGCTGGGGGGGGGTGGAGGACCCCCAGGACAGAATGCACTGGAATGTGGAATAGAATCAACTCAAGGTCGAGGGATGAGTGGGGTGAAGAGAGTAAATCTCAAACCAACAAACATGTAGAGTCAGTGTTCTTCATTCATTAAGAAACACAAGGTCTGGATTCTGGTTTTGTTGCTGGCATTTTGAAGTTTTCTTCAGCGGATATATCCCCACTGCAGATTTGGTTTTCCAATTTTACCATCGCAGTTGACTTATCTTTTCAGCGTGAGGTATGACATGAAATTTGGCCTTCCCTCCTCCATAGCTTGAAGGTGTACGAAGCTGGCCAATTATTTGTGCCTGATTTTTTTTCAAAAATAAAAAAAATGAAGACCAAGTGGGTCGTGGGGAGTTTAAATGTCAGATGGTTGATTTGATTAGCATGGTGTATTCAATTTATCCCACTCCGTCTTCAGTATTCTTTCATTTGGTTGCTTGGGCCCTCCGGGTGTCTTTTTCTCTACATAGTTGATTTTATTGTTGACAGTGGAACATTGTCATGTGGTGAATGGTTAAACCATTGGAATAGTACATTGAGTAATATTGGTAAAGGTTTTTTTGTGTATGTTTTTTTGATATGAAGATTTTGTCTCTGTGAATCGGAATGGAATGATCAACCTTACAGTCTTTCAGATCATTGTTTGTTCATTGTGCGCGATGAAAGTTACAAAGGTGTGATCAGATTTGTACGTGCTCTCAGATCAGCAATGTGTCTTATACTTATAATCATGAAACAAGTGCTCTTGCAGGCTTTAGGCTCAAAGATATTCTTGCAAGAGAAGGCATTGATGGAGTGTCTTAGATGTGAGAAGAATGCTCCAGGTATGGACAGAGAACCCAAATCCACACCCGGTGTTAGCTACAGGGTTGCTAAGGTGTTTCGGAGCACCCTGGGGGAATTTAGGCACTGTACTGTATCCTTTATTTACTGTATGTAAACGTACAGTGTGAGAGAAATATGAAGAACATTTGGAGACCAATTTTCAGAATTTGTGTATTTAAACCAATAATCGTCAGAGCTCTGAGTTGAGTTTCAAACATGCAAGGAAATAGACCCCTCACCTTCATCCCGATCTCCTCTGTACAAACCAAGATTGCTCCAATAATCTCCTATAATTATGATGAACTCCTATAAAACAGCCTCAATCTCCATATTGTGCAGTAAATTCACTGTCTAAACACTCATGGTGTATTTCAAAATAACCTCATAAATGGATGGATCAGTTTGATTGATTAAAAATAAATTAATAAGCCTTAACTGTCAGAAGTTTTTGTAATGAAGTTTCCAATATTTGTTTTAGAAGGAACCAATTCTTAACCATATCTTAAATTTATGCAATTGTTGCATCAGGGTAAAAAACAATATGATTTGTTTCACCTTTACACCGATTTTTATTGACCCACTGTAAACTCAGAGCTTTCCCAGTCCTACAGAAACAAAATCCTTAGGAACCTTGGGTTGGATTCGAACCTATGACCTTAGACATTCTAGAGCCAGTGCTTTAACTGTTAGACCACCAAGCTATAGGATTCCAACCAGCATCTTTGTCACTGGGCGAGCTCGGTGGTCTAGCAATTAAGACAGTCACTCTGTAATGTGAATGGTTTTGGGTTTAAATCCCAGCCTGTGGGATTTTTCTTTTCAGTATTTGTAAAGCACTGAACGTACAGTACTTACCACACACACCATATCTTTATGAACAATCTGGAATGTTTTTCAAGTGTTTTACTGATAAGGAAGAACCTTCACAGGTCATTGAGAAACATGCCCCCTTATTAAACCCCAGAGTCATTAAGGCATAATGATTTCTTGTCCGGCCCATTTATACCTGGAAGACTGCACTAATCTAGCCCACCCTCTCCTACCCAGGTAATTTATAGTCTGGCTATGAACATGGAGGTCTATTCCTACCTCCATGCTATGAATGAGCCTCAGTTCAGAACCTAATTGCCAATTTCTTGAGTTTTTAAAACAAACACTCTTTTCCCCCCAGAGAGCTGGTCTCAAATTCTTGTATTACCGAGTATGTGGAAACCTGACTTCATTAGAATAAGTGTTTATTATTGGTGCGGGTTTTAGGTTAAGCATGGAGGAAGAAAATAAAGTATGCCTCAATAACTCATGCTACATGTACCATAATTATAGCCCCATATAGAAATCTGCACACATTGAGGTGTATGTGTACATTTTGCATACATGTAATGTGTTGGTCTCTGGATGTAGGTTTTGAAGATTGGTATCAAAATTGTTTGCAAATTGTAATAAGGTATCCAAATTATTCACTTGAAAATATTTTTTACATGTGGATGAAAAATATCCAAACCCTGTCAAATGCAATGAAATGCACCAACTGGTCGCTGTATTATGTTACATTTGGTAGTCAACTCAATTCCCATACTCTGTTGCAATTGTGTTTTATTTAGTAGGGTACGGGACCCTGACATGTACAGTTAAATCCCCAGCATTTTGGTTTTGCATTTAGCAGGTGAACTGCCAAATTTCAAAGTTAGCCTGATCCAGTTAACTTCACAATGCAACAGAATCCTCTGAATGCATGTTGCTGCATTTAGTAGGGTTTTCATTTCAACTGTATTGCATTTTACTGCATTTAGCAGGGGGCCTAGAAGACACCTGAGGGCGGTTAGGGTTTTTAAGGTGGACAACATTTAAAATGGTGTAAGACAACCAGATGCTTCTCTTGACATCACCATGCACTGATGTATCAAATGTTTTTAAGTAAATTATTCCTGTAAAATTTAAGCTCAATGCAACTCTATTCAATTGGTCTCTCATAAAACTTAAAATGAAATCTTTTGGGGACCCAATGACAAACAAGAAATTGATTGTGTCTGTATGTTTATGAATAGATCACAAGTATACATCCAGTTTGAAGAAACAGTATCTTTACAATAATAAACAAAACATTGCATTTTCTTGATTTGTTTTTATTATTGTGCTTCCTTCACACAGGAATGTATACCTGACCACATCCACATGGTCTATATCCTCAAGCCAGAAAAATTCTGGCAGAAACACCGGACGAGTCTGGGCAGCTCCAAGCTCAAGTTTGAGGTTAGTTATCGGTTTACCACTGAACATATCATTGTACTTTATAACGTTGAAGCTCTTTCAAACAGCATTAGGTTATGCATGAGAAGTCTACCAAATCCAAGTTTGTAGGTAGTAATCGGTTTACCCTTGAACATCACTGTAGTTAATATGTTTTATCAAACTTGATCAAATGGATCAAATTATTGTATGCATACATGGTTTACATTTATCTAAAACTGAAACTTCCTTCTTTGTCTTTCTCTCCATGGGGTTCTTGGCTAGTATAGTGATTAAGTTCACTTTTCTGAGAGTCCTTGGCTTCACAGCCAGAATTAATAAATTAAATGAATTGAATGAAATTAATCCATGTTTTTGGTTTTAGCTGTTACTGAACCAGCACTGAACTTTGATATAATGTAACAGTTTAGTTTGTTAGAATTGATTAATGGTAAAGGTTTCCCCATTTGCAGCTTAGGGACTTGGTATAATTTTGCTGGTCACTGGCAAAAAAAACCCCACCATGATTGTAAAACTTCTCTGGCTTAAAGATTACTCCCTCATAATTGTTGACCTCACAGACCAGCATGATGTCACAGGAAAGTCTTCACAAGGTCATTGACCCCACACAACTTACACCCGAACTGGACGGCACCCTGACTTATGAGCATGAAGAATGGATCCAACTAAGAATGGTAAGCAACGGAATCTCAATCACGTGGTTTGGGTTTTGCCGTAAAATGTTCACATTTTTGACATTGCACAGAGTACAGGGTTTGCCCTTAACTTTTTCAGTGACTAGCCAGTGGGATCAGTTAGCTTGCTGTTTCACTGGTCCACCAGCTCTTATACTAGTCCATATTTCTCAAAATATGGATGCTTTTCAGCACTAGATTAGCCAGCTGGACCACTTGGAGTGAATTTAGACTGGTCCTCAGGTGTTTTAGTTCTAGTATTTTGCCAGTGGACCACTGTTAAGGGAGAACACTGAGGGTATCACGCCACGACTCAATATAGTCATTAGCCCGATGCCCAAGCACTGTCTGGAATATTCAGACTGTTTCTTAGGTACAGTTACGTAGCTCTCTAAGCTGGTCATAATCAGTTGATATGGGCTAGTTAAACCTACACCTGGCAGGGGCTATTGAAGGTATCAATTAGTACACAGTCTGATGGTAAATAATAATAATAGTGGCTTCTTATAGAGCGCACAGGTCCGTCAGGCATGACGCTCATGGCGCTGTACAAACAATACAAAATATAATATATATACAACATAGCATAAAGATTAACATACATGTAGGCTGACTTTAAGTTAAACATACAGGGTAAGGAGCGACTTTCAGTTCAATGAACAAGTCTAAAGAATAATGCTATTCAAGAAGTATTTTTGCAAGTGTGCCAAGTGGGTGTCTTGTCACAATCCTATCAATGGTGTCTCTTTCAAATTGCCCCCTGATCTCTCGATGCATCAACCCCACAGCTGCTCAAAAGAACTATTTGTTAAAAAAAAACCTGAATAACTGAGGATTTGGATTTCAATTAAGAAATTTTCTGCCCTTAGCCTGATGAACATCTCTGAGATTACTCCCTTTTTTCTTTTGATATTTTGTTGATCAAAGAAGTTGAGATTAGTGTAGCTGGGATAGCAATCCCAGAAACAGCTGGCTAGAAAGCCCTCTTATAGTAATTGCTGAGTTTGTTAATTGATACCAATAGAGGGCGCTATAGTCATCTCCAAGACAAGGTTGATTCGGGGAAGTGTTGTTAAGTCTACTTGGAGATAGGCCAGCTTTTGGCTATGACTGTGGGCTGTTGGCTGCTGTATCATACAATCTGGCTGTAGCCACAGCCGTAGCCTTAAATTCGGTCATGGCTATTGATTTCTCTGATTTACATGTATGTTGATTTTACTCGGGATATTTTCAAAGATCAAGAGAAATAGGCCCCTTGTATTGGCTGCTATCACAGAGGTCAAACAATGGAAACGTGCACGCTTGTATGTGCTGCGCACAACTCTCAGCCAATTATAGGTCTTCATTGACCTCAGTGAGGGCGCTGTTTGATCTTGTGATGTCATATGCAAGGTGTCTATTTTGTTCAATGAATAAGTTATTAAAATGATTTTTGACAATATGATATTGGCCTTTGTATTGATGTTTGATGGAGCACCATATACTGTATCTACTAAATTTACAGTTTTTTCAAAGAACGCGTGGTGTATATTGTAGATTTGGCTCTAGAACTATACTATTTCAGACAAAATTTGAAACATTAACAATCTATCAAGAATTTTTTCTATTATGTGATCTCATCAGGCTGTAGAGGATTTCCTAACCAGAGCCTCTGAGCTCATGCACCGTCAGGACCACCTCAAACGAGAGATGAACTGCACTAACTTCTCCATGACAATAGAGGGCGCTCAGCAGCAGATTGAAGAGCACACCCGCCTGCTGGAACAGGTGTTGGAGATCCCTGTGGAGCAGATCAATCAGGAGGGTCAGAAACTTCTACGCAGGTGTGTGATTTCAACCCCTCCCCCACACCCCCAAAAGCACCCACACACCTTAACCTATTGACCCAGTGAATTGTGTAGTTGTCTTTGTTCTTCCTTCGTGTACACTGACTTTGTTTCATGACGTCCCGTTTGGTTTGGTACGTGAAATCAATCCAAGGATGTTCTCAGGTTGTCAAACCACAAGGTTTCCTTATAATAAAAGTTCTCGTTGTTAACTGGAGGTTATAAATAAAAGTATAACAAATCATTTAGCGTTTGTATACTCCCTAAGTTGTGTGTGTTTTGAGGGTGCTCAGCCAAGAACCTGGTCAAGTATTCTCCGAGTTCCATATCTCAAAACATTGAGTCACCTTCTCTGTGAGATTAGGCACGACTCGCAGCCACTAATTGCTTTCTTGATCTTGTCTTATGTAAGAATTTGCAGCGGCTTCAACGGCGACGAGTCAACGACGACGGACTCCGGCTACTCGGGCAGCTCCCACGGTAGCTTCACCAGCATGTCTAGTATTGCAGCCAGTGCCGACTTCCACGGTGTGGTACCCCGTGTCAATCGCATGATTGACAGTGTGACTGCCACAAGACAGCAGCTGCACCAGCTCTGGCAGATCAGGAAGTTGAAGCTAGAGCAGTGTCTGGAGTTGAGGCTGTTTGAACAGGATGTCCAGAAGGTAGTTGATTTGATTTGAGTTGAATCTTCACTCTCTCAGTTAATGGCTGTATTAATGCTAGTAGGTGTTTAAGATCAATAGTACATTTATACTGTGATTTTTCCATGGGCATTTCAAAGCTCTCATTATGCTACAACAGGTAAGAGCTTTTCAAATGATGAGACCCAGTTATACAGCCCCTTTGTGCAATCTGCAACCAACCATGCCAGAAAGTCTGAGGCAAACTCCTTTTCTTAACGATAAGCGTACTGAGTTCTTACAGGTGCATTACATAATTCACAGCACCTTCAGATTTACGCTGTCCCATTCCAAGGACAAAACAATTATGGTCAAATGTTTTGCTCAAGGACACAAGTGTCGTGTCTAGGACCCACACCCCACACTCTTACAACACCATGGTCCAATTTCATGGCACTGCTTACCACGTAATTCTACGCTTATGGAGTCTTGTAAAGCGCATGAATCTGTTGGCCATAAGTGCAGAATTCCACAGTAAGCAGAGCCATGAAATTGGGCCCAAAGTTTGAGAGTGGCGCACTGGACCGCTCGGTTACAAAGAGTTACACTGCAATAAATCAGCATATTGTATTTACAGGTTGAGTTTATTTTAAAGAGTCGTTGTTACTTTTGATTGATAGATGTTTGAATGGCTGGCCCATCAAAAGGAACTCTTCCTACTCAACCACACAGAGATCGGCACAATGTCACAGACTGGTGAGGAACTTCAGGAGGAACACAACCGCTTTGCTACCCAAGCAATGGTGAGTCAAATCAAAGAATGTTCTCATCTAATCTTTTGATCTGAGCAGGGGGTGATCTAAGTTAGACTCCTCTTGAGTCAAGGTGACTCAGAACCAAGCTTTTCTACCCAAGAAATGGTGTGTCAAATCAAGAGTTTAATACATTGGGAACTTTAGGCAGCATGCGTGTGGTAAGACGCGCACCATATCTTTACGTGCAATTTGGCTTCCAAAATGACATACAGTAACTGTGTGGGACGTCAGTGCAAGGGATTCATAGGTCATTTTTCAATACTGCTCTCTCTTTATGCTCGCTCTCTTAGGGTATGTATGTCCACATCAACCAGATAGTCGGCATAGCATCACGTCTGATGGAGTCAGGACACTATGCTGCTGAACAAATTGAACGTCTCACCCACAAACTGGACCAAAAGTGGCGGGCATTTGCTGTGGCGCTCGATGAACGGAGCACGCTGCTGACAATGTCCGTTGCCTTCCATCAAAAAGTTGAAGAGGTTTGTAAATATTTGTATTGAAAAACTAGTTTTAAGTTTTCCAGGAGGACGATGGGTTTAAGACACCAATTAAGTGCAGTAACTGCACAAGTGACGTTCAGTGAAATGGAGCTTTGAACATATGCCAACGATTTTTTACTCCTACCTTGGATAATTTCTGTCTCTCTTTTTGGTTCTGTAAAACTGTTTTGGTCCGAGTACCGCACTTTCAAACAGGGCCTAATTTCACAGTACCACAGAATTCTGCACTTACAGATCCTTGTAAAGCATTTGAATCCATGAGCGGTAAGTGCAGAAATCCATGGTAAGCAGAGCCATGAAATTGGGCCCTGATTGCGCTCAAGAGGGAGCCGGACGAACCACCTTTAGCAAAGTCCAATAGATTAGTAGTTGAGTCGCACACTTTGGACAATTCAAGGTTAAGTAAAGGTTAAGGATTGACTAGAATTACCTGGCCCCCCAAAAAAATTGCTAAGCACAGAAAAATCTTACTTAGAAAAACAAACACATCAAAGAGCTGGTTCATTGTTTTTAGACCGAGTAACCGAAGAGACTTAGGGTTGAGGGTGAAGTAGAGGTCTCATTTTACCTTTTTCTTTCCCCACAGTACATGTCCAATCTCTACGGCTGGGTGCAGCAAAGCCAAGAAGATGCAGAGTTGTCCAATGAGATCCCAGACCTAGAGACCAAACTACACCATCATCAGAAGCTGTTTGAGACTATCAGCCAGTGCTATTCTGAGGTTAGTATTGCTTATCTGTCAAGCTGATCAACTAATTTACCTGGGCCATTGAAATTTGAAAACCACAGTCCAAAGTAATGCACACCCTTGGCCCAGTTTCATAAAGCCTTTAAGCACAAAAACTTGCTATGCACAGAAAAAACTTGCTCAGCAGAAACAGGTTATCAGCCAACATTCCATTACAGTTTACACTCTTGCCACTGGTACCCCACTCATTTCTTGCTTAGTAAAGAAATTTGCTAAGCAGAATTTTCTGCTTAACAGCTTTATGAAATTGGGCCCTGATGACTTAGCCACCAGAACTTGAATCTGGTGCATTGGACGGCTTGGCCATGATGTGCTTATATAAGCGCAACAAATATTTAAAGAAAGGATTCCGTTTGAGAAGTGAAAAATGTACCACGTAGTGTTTAACTACCTCTTGATTGCGCAGTCTTGTTTGGCTGCAGAATCTCAAAGTTGTGTAGCTTAATCTTGAATTTGAACAGATCTTGAAATATAGCGTTATTATCTCTGAATAAAAATTGTTCATTAGAGTATGCTTTCTGTGTTGTCCTTTTTCAGTTGTGTGCCGACGGCAAGTCCCTGCTGGATGCTCTCCAGCAGCCGCTCAGTCCCGAGAGCGAGAACTCTGTCACGGCGCAGACCGATTACTCGGCCTCTGCGAGTCATGTCCTGGACCTAGTCCATAAGGTGCTCCACCATCATAGACAGCTGGATGAGCTGTGGCAATCCAAGAAGATGGGTTTATGTCAACGGATTCAACTCTGTGTGTTCCAACAGGATGCTGCTCAGGTGGGTTTATAGTTAATGTGGTTTACTCAGCGGGTTGATGGTTTAGCTGTTGGGTTAACCAAGTGGGTTATGGCAATCCAAGAAGATGGGTTTATGTCAACGGATTCAACTCTGTGTGTTCCAACAGGATGCTGCACAGGTGGGTTTATAGTTAGTGTGGTTTACTCAGTGGGTTGATGGTTTAGCTGTTGGTTTAACCAAGTGGGTTATGGGTTACCAAATGGGTTACCTGATGGGTTAACCAAGGTAGGGTACCCATTAGATTTAGTCCATGGGTTGTTGGTTTGGCTGTTGGGTTAACCAAGTGGGTTATGGGTTACCAAATGGGTTACCTTATGGGTTTACCAATGGTAGGGTACCCATTAGATTTAGCTCATGGGTTGACGTGTCAGCCAGTGGGCTTAACTACCCAATGGGGGAAACACCATTGGTTTACCCTTTAAATTTTCGCTTCATCTAATGGGTTACTAAGTGTGTTACCAATGTTGTTACCAATGGGTTAACCAATGAGTTCATTAATGGGTTTACCGATGGGTTAATTAATGAGTTCACCAATAGGTTGACCAATGGAAGTATACCTATTGCTCATCTCATAGGGATAGAAAGTGTTTAATGGGTCACCAACAGGAAGTGAATTGGTTACCCAACGGGTAAATGGCGTTCAAGTGTTAATTTATGAAGTAATCCGTACCGTTTCTCTGTCCTAAGGTTTTGTACTGGTTGGAGAACTACGGTGAGGAATTTTTGGCCAAGCACACAGGAGTGGGTAGAACATTACACAAAGCCAGGGCTCTGCAGAAGAAACATGAAGAGTTTGAAGCTATTGCTCAGGTAAGTCAAAAACAAAGAATAGGAAAGAAAACTACCCCGTAGGAAGAATTACTAGACAGTCGATATGTATTAGGTTCTCTTTTTCGAAATCCAATCTGTCACCCTTTTCCCTCTCCCCAAACAGGATGTGTTTTGTTTTCTTTTGGGCAAAGGCAGAGCCGTATATTGAGAGAGTTGCGGCAACTTGCGATTAGAAGCCATTTTGTGTCAAAAAAACTGCATCGGTAAATACAGGGTGCCAGACCAGTCTACCCATTGGGTTGTGCTGATTTGGATCGAAAATGGCGTCCAGCAACCATGTGACCGAAGAAAACTGGTCCCTCTATGTCGCAACTCTCTTAATACACGGCTCTGGGCAAAGGAAGACTATACTGCCCTCAATGTTTGGATAAGCAGATGATTCCGGCCAGAGGATTAGAGATCTACAGAATGCTGTAAAGATGTAGGAGTTGTGCTGCACCATTTTTGGCCCCCCACAGCTTTAGTAACATCCGGTGATTAATTATGTTACACTCGTAGAAATAGAACTTGGAGAATGCTGAGCTCAACGCCTGCTGAACACACCCCCTCTATGTTAGCTGTGGTCATCAATGCCTGCTGAACACACCCCCTCTATGTTAGCTGTGGTCATCAATGCCTGCTGAACACACCCCCTCTATTGCCAGCTGTGGTCATAGAGTATCAATACCATGTGACATGCCTGCATGGCAGAGTCATCCAGATCAGCTAACAAATTTGACATACAACTAAAATGGCAGCGTGCATGAATTGCATCAAAGCAGAAACGACTGTGAGCTCTATCTCTGTGGCTACGTTACACCTTTATGAAATGGCGCCCTCTTGTGGTCAAACATAATATTGATTCCCCTCCAACAAATGTCTAGTGGCTACGTTACACCTTTATGAAATGGCGCCCTCTTGTGGTCAAGCCTAACATTGATTCCCCTCCAACAAATGTCCACTGTGTGGATACAGTGTACATTAGTTGATCCCCTTTGGCAGGTAATATGATTATCACTAGATGTCTGACAATCGAATAATGACAAATGTATGTGTATTAGGCTGATGCAAACCCATTGTACGTTTGCTTATTATGCTCCTTCTCCTGTGTTCCTGTGAACGATCTATCAGTTCATTTTTCTGCAAGGTTAACAAAGCATGCACTGTGTGCGAGTGATTTTCTGGATTAATTCTAGCAGACTTGTGTGAAACATTGACTGTGGGTTGGGCTATGGCTATAAAGATGACTGTGGCTGCCAATATTTGTTGACGGTTCCAACAGCGACTTTCGTTGCAGAGATGCTGAAGCTCACCCTCTTAGCGTATTACCAAAGACAAATTTCTATGATTTGGAGGAACGATTCTTATTGGTCATAGTCATGGTTGATTTGAAAATGAGGCTCCCATGTAACTCCCTCTGTACTTTTCTAACATGGCGTGTCGTAGCCGAGGGTCTAGCACTTTGGACTCAAGTTCTGACGGCCTAGTCATCGGAGTTTGGGTTTGAATCCCGGTCATGACACTTCGTATTCTTGAGCAAGACACCCAACCATAAATTTATTCGTTTAATCCAGGTGTATAAATGGGAACCTGAGAGGGCTGAGACAGCATTGTATTGGATTAACCCTTAGCGCTAATATAAGCAGCTTGAGGTTGTATGCTCCCGAGGGAGTTGAGAAAGTTTGAGGAATGGTTTAGAAATGTCTCATGAACAGGGATAACAACAGTTGTAAAGTGCCTTGATCTAGCTATTACTAGGATATGTGTGCTATATAAGTTATTGCATTAAAAAAGGGCCCTAGTAAATCACTCGAGAGTTTGGGTTAGTCTGGCTCCAGCGATGTGTACATTGGAGTGTCAATTCGTCATACAGGCACACATTAGCCGCAGTTGCAGAATCTTCACAACTTGAATTAAGCACCACACACCCAACATGCATACATAACCTTGTGAATATGATATACGATAAGATGGCAATCTTGTGAATAAGTCCCATTTTGGCTTCTTCTGTGGCCTTTCAGGGGGGTAGATATTAACAGAAAAGCTGAATTAAAGCTCCTTCAAGCCATTCAGCGATAATTACTCGGCCGTAGAATTTAAACGAAGAGATTTGTAATGTAACTAATGTACTGTATCAAGTCCCATTGTGTTCACGGATGGAAAGCAGAGATTAAGGTCTTTAAGATTAACTTGTGACACCAAGGTGAATGGATTTATTGGATTTGTTAGGGTTAGAGTTACACAGAGTACAGCATTGGTACGTCTCCGTAAATCAGAAAGATATTTTTGTTTGATTGATAAGTGCAATTCAATGAGAAAGCCCCAGATTGTACAGTAGGGCTTTTAAGACCAAAGATATTCTCCAAGTGAAAAAAAAACTTCTGAGAACCTTGTTTCAATTCAGCATGCTTGGGCAAAACTTCCAAAATTTAGGTCCACAGTTTTGAAACATTTGGGGAAAACACTGTAATAGCAGCTGATCCATCAGTTACTTGTGCTCACAGGTTTGACATTCTTGCTCATATCAGTCCTGGAATTTCATCTATGAGAGGGCAAGGCCATTTTCATTTTGCAAAGGGTACTTCCATTGGTAAATTTTAAAGTCTGTGGGAATTTTTTGAAGTGGCACCAAGGCCAAGACCAGGGCAACAGAAGCTGTGGCCTCCATGTAATTCCAGGACTGTCATACATGTATCCCTGCCTGAGTGGTAACAATAGTTTTATGCATGTGTAGAACCTCTGGTAAATGTGCACCATGCCCTTAGTAAAATCTTGCAAAGCAAAGGATGTGTGAAAAGAAAACAAATGAACTGCAGCACAGTGCGATATGGGTTTATTTTTTTCACTCAACAATCATCCGATTGGCCAGTGTTATATTTTGATTGGCACAGGTCGATTTGAGTTACCCCTGGCGCATTACAACCCTTCATTGTGATATCGAATTACTACTGCAGCAAGGAACACCAAATTGATACTCTTGAGCCCATGATTGGTTGGCTCTTAATTACATAGGGTGGGATAATTGGGCCCTCCGTCCTTACACTCCCCAAGAGGTGGGAGGCTTGATGCTGAATCCAACCCCTTAGGAATGGACTCCGTCTTGGGTCAAACAAATTCAATCTTGCATCCAGTTTCATAGAGCTGCTTCAAAAAAAGGCACAGGATTGACAGATATAATGACAA
The DNA here is from genome assembly GCA_021014325.1 of Plazaster borealis. Lineage (NCBI taxonomy): Eukaryota > Metazoa > Echinodermata > Asteroidea > Forcipulatida > Labidiasteridae > Plazaster > Plazaster borealis. The sequence goes on along the minus strand of CM037471.1, from coordinate 23,865,320 downwards.
ATTGATTTGAAAGCTCACTGATTACAAAACTTATACCTGTACCAATACTCCAGAGAAATGTGTTCATCTGAAATACTATCATTGTTGCTTATTTTGGTTGCCGCAATCAAAATCAAAATTTCCTTGGTAAACATCACATATATTTTGTTGTTTTTGCTGATAACTGTGAATTTCCTTACATCATACTGTCTTATTTTTTTTTCACTGCATATATGTTGTTTTCTTGTATCAATGGCCAAATGAAATAATGATAATGATAATAATAACAAAATGGAAACAAATCCCAATTCATTTTACTTTTTTTGCATCACATAATTCAGTTCACACATGCCCTGTATGTGGTCACAAATACTGTGAATTTACAAACTTTCAAACATTGGTTGTATTGTTTGTCTAAAACAATAGGATGGGAATTGATTTTCTCTTCCAAAAAGACAATGATGTACCTTCCCTTGGAGCAGAAAACATTTCAGTGTTCCTCTCTGTACTTTTCAACTGTGGGACATTCTGGACCCAAAGTTGACAAGATTGGCCAAAGCACGCTGAATTGAAACGAGGTCCTCAGAATGTTTTTTTCTTGACGTTTATGTATGGTTTTAAAAGCTCCACTGTGCAATCTGGAGCATTTAAAATGCTGTTCTTTTAAACTTGATTATAAATCTTTAAACAAATTAATTAACAAAAATGCTTTTTGGGGGTGTATATTGACCTGTAATTCAACCCAATACGCTAGCTTGTGCAAGGTGAACCCGGGCCTTTGCACCAACAAATTTTTGCTAAGGAAAAATAAGTATTATTAGGGTAATATTACAATTATTGTCTTCTTGCACTCCACATTTGTACAAACCTCATGCGTGTTTTCAAATGCATCGTGTGGAAACAAAATTGTTAACTAATTTATCTTTATTCCCTTTCCCACTTTGATGCTGTTGCTCTTGTAATCAGACCCCTGTATTTACCTTTGAGCTGTATTATTAACAAGTATACCAATGATACCAAGGGCTAGAGTGCTGGTCCTTTAATAACAAACCCAAGCTTGGCTGGAAGGTATTGCAGCCCCACACCTATTGAGTGGTCAGTTGAACTAGAGTGTTTGTTAGCTAGAGGTTTTGCATCACAATGGTTTCGCTGCAAATGTGCTGGGGCCAGGGGCCCATTTCATCTACTTCAACAGAAAAATATTGCTTAATGAATTTCTGCTAAGCAGAGAAAGCGCAGGAAACCAGTCACAAATGGTACATGTGGCATTGCCTTTGGCTGGTCACCTCATGCTGGTAAAGTTTTATGGTTAGTGCTTCTACTTTTTGTGCCCAAGCAGCTTTATGAAATTGGCTGTGAACTGTTTTGAGCAGTGAGCATGGAGGAAGTTTGCTTATTAGAAAAAAAGGGTACATTGTACAAATCAAAATGCCATGTGATCATTTGGTTAATGCCCTCTTTTTTCTTCTTACATGTTGAAGAGAATATATTTTTAGAAATATTATTTGGCCTCATAGTCACATGAAGTTTGACTCTGATTGAGTCTCGGACCAAGCAGGTCATTTAAGGTTTTGTAAAAATTGTATCCACGATGCGCTCCAGTCTCAACACAATACCATACTCTGGTTTTTACCTTTGAGGCACATTGATTGATGATGCTTCAATTTTTTTGCTTCAATTTTTTGCTAACCAGCTTTCCACAATTGTATTGTATATTACTTTTATACAGGGATTTACAAAGTATATGCTTGTGTGCAAAGTTTGTCTCAAGGTTTGCTACGTTAGCTGCGTGTGTTTGCATAAGCAATTGATTTTTAATTTCTCATTAAAAATGTTCAATGTTGTTCAAGGTCAGTCTGTGGCTATTCATATTTAATCATGTGCGGCATGTAATTCATGTCTTGTGCATTTTTATTTATATGCTATGTACATATTCAACAAAGAAATAAATTGGGCTCCAGAATAACAAAAGTTGTCGTCGGGTATGCCTGGCGAGTTGATATTTCCCCTATTTCAATTCTCTGGTTTGATTATTTGATCGTGCGTAACCCTTTGTTGAATTCTGTAAATATACCTGAGGGAAAGCTGTCACAGTTGTCCCAACGCTTTTTGGATTTTTTTTATTTTCCCCCCAGAGGTTCTTTGTTGAGTTGCCTAGCCCTCCATTGCTCTACACTTTTTGGAGGGTCAGTAGGTGAACTGTTTTGATAAACCAGTGAATTAGATGTGTTAAGACACCGAGACAGTCCTGGCTATGGGAGAATCATTGATGGATCATCGTTTCCAATTTGAGATTCTTATAAAGTCTAGATTTTCCCAGTATGGTGATGGATGTCGACCTAGTCTTTGTATTATCATGTATCCATTGCTGGTATGATATCACCCAAGAGCTATGGTTTGACCAAGATGGTTGTGTCCCTCACCAGGATTCCCCCCCTGTGCAGAGAATGGTCTGCCCCTATTCACAGCACCCCAGCTGTGAGTGTGATTGGCTGGGACCAGAGGATTTCTGTGCCATAGGGGACACCATTCATATGGCCGCTGCTGATGGACAGTATGGATGAATTGATGCAGGTGATGTGTGCCTACATCTTTCAGTAAAGCACGTTCCACCAGAACATGTGCATCAACTTTATTAGAAGCCGCTTGCAGCAGTGATTGGCATCCAAAGGGGGGGCTCACCTGAGGTTAACAGTGGGGGGAAAAGTTCAAAGGAACATAGGACGAGATGTTCACCAAGTTCTCCGTTCCCTGTCTTGACTTGTACAGCATTGATGATAATGTGCGGCGGCGCTAGAAGCAATCAGGGCTTTTACTCTGCAAGATCGCCATCCATCTGAATTTCATAATGGCCGCTTTGGTGATCAGGGGAATGTAAACACCAAATTGAGCTGTGACTTTCCTAATTGGCTACTTCACTACCATCGCATGCATCGACTCTACATGTGGACATTTTTTTGTGAAAATCGTGCCTGAAAATTGTGCCGCCTGTGCCTGAACAAGAGAACTTTTTGCCATATTTTCCTGAGGAGTGAATTATAATTTTGGAAATTGAGCTGCAGCAGAGATAGGGAGAGAAGGATAAATTTATAGAAATTTTTTCTACATTTAGAGGGTTTTCAAGTCAATCCTGCGCCGAAGGATTTTATAATAAATTAATCTTTTGAAAATTAAAAAATTAAGTAGTAACAGTAGTGTCAAAAAATAAATGAAAAATCCCCCCTAGTTGTCAATGTTTTATCTGCAAGTGACTACATTGACGTTGACTGGCTTGAAGGCTTGTGTGAAATGGAGCATTTTATTGCAGTTTGCTTCATCAGCTTCTACAATGATTGACACTCCAAGACAAATCCAGCGCGAGTAAAAACAGCAGATCGGGAATCCCCATCAGAACTATATGCTCAGACATCTCCCCTGTAGTAGTGTCCACCAAAGGTTTGTTTGTCTTTATTTGACGTTCAGCTTATACAGTCTGCTTGATTGACCACAAAGACACACTTCAACGTTATCACAGTAAACTCTTCCTCTTCAGTCCAAGCAGGGATCATCTCTTGCTGTACATCAAGGACACTGTGGGTGAGCTGACTCTCCACCGCCCGGTTTGTGATCTGAAGAGTCTGTGGACTTATAACAAAAGCCCACAACAACAGAGTTTTTGTTGACGGTGGCGGAAACCTCATGACAGTGTGAATCGGTACTCCGTGCAGTGGATGATCTGATGACAGTGTAAACACTATCCAGTGGATCACTGGCTGATTATTTGATTATTATCGGTTGTGATTTCATATGGGGGTTTGATCTCTCTGGAATATATACCTCTACGTCAATACCCAACAGCATCCTACATGCACTTGGATTCGAGCGGGTTACTTTGGTGAATTTGACCTTTGACCTATGTGAAACCCTGGTGAAGTGTCATCAGTCGTGGGAATTTTTTCCTTTTGTGTTCTCAAGTGTTGTATTGTGAATTGATCGCTAGCGCACAAAGGAACTCTAATATTTGAATTCGTTGGATGGATTGTTTGTCTTTTTGGTAAGTTAAATTTAATTTTCAGATGTGAGCAAAGCTTTTAATTTTATTTGTTTTCTTCAAAATTTGTTGAAATTGGTTCTTTTCTTGAATGGGTGTGAGGCTGAGGTTGTTGTTCAAGGAATGAAATTCATAATTTGACTCTTTTTAGAAATCTTGTTTGTGATATGATTAAAGCTATTCAGAGTGGTATGTACATCAATAAAGTCTGCTTAGGAAAAATGAATAGGAAACCAGTAACAAATTTCACAAATGATAATTTGTTGGCTGGTAACTTTTTTCTGGTTTACAAAATTGTTGTGTGCTTATCAAATTGTTTGTTTTGTTTTGCTCTGTGAAACTTGTATAGGCAGTAAAGTCAACTTTAAAAAAGTCAGTATAAATTCCTAGCAAGGCCACTTTAAAATGTTTTGCTGAAAGTTTGAGAGTAGGGAATAAAGAAAATGAAGTGGACATGATTCTTGGATTATTCCCCAGGCTGGGATCGCAATAGCTGTGCACAATTTAAGCCCTTGTATCTTACGTGTCAATATCAAAATCAGCCAATTAAACTGTAAAGGTTCAACGACCCTGATCCAACCGAGTACATTCGTGCACATATGCATTGTGCCTACCCTGTCATACATGAACTTTAATCTCAAAGATTGTTAGAATAATAATAATAATTATAACAATATTATAATAATAGAGGTCTTATACTTTATCGAGGAAATCCATCAAATTGACGCCGCAGGCTCTTTCTCAAAAACAAATCATCAATTTTGTATTGTTTCTTTGTTGTGAAACTGTTGAAGAATACCGAAATTATTCAAGATCCGTGAAATTTGTTCGAGTCCCTTAAGCTCCCCCCTGTTGTTGGTTCAACCCACCTGGATAGTCAGCCACACAATGGAGGTCAACCTCGTGGTGTTTATTTGCATAACATTGAATGAAATGGCTTCGGGGTATCAGACCAGGATTGGATACGAAAACAAAGTGAAATGCAGACCTGTGTTGAGTGAAGACTAACAAATACTATTGTTCTTTCGTGGAATCGTGGAATCGGTACTCAACGGAGACAGCTTCATTTAACCTATAAGAAGCTGCCTATTCTTTTTAATTCGGAGAGCAGTCAGCTGTGTTGGACATCCTGACCCTACTGTGAGCTCACCCGAGATTAATGTTCACAACCCTCTCTCCCCCTTTTTCCAGTCCACCTGTGCCCCCCAGAACTTCATTGACTTCAGGGGTGTGTTTACAACTGTCCCCCCTTGTGTTGTCTGACTGTGTGTCGCCCAAAGACGATCGCCCAGTGGTGAAGGGCCAGTCTTTGCTTTGAAGTGCCGAATCTCGCATACTTCTTATGGGTTTAAGTGAAGGTTATTTTAGTCATGCTTTGGGGTTCACTTTTAAGAATCTCTACCAGACTAGAGAACTGATTGCTGTGGTTAGTTTTTTTAAATATTATTCTCAGTGTTTGGGCTTGTGTGTTGTATTCGACAGGCGTTGACATAGGATACCTTGTTCTGTTTATTGGGTTTATATTACATACAAAGTGTGGACCTGGGAACAAAAGATGACTACATGATGAAGTATCTTGAGATACTCTGTGGACCCGTCACGTCCTCAGAAGATTTTCATGTTTTACATACTGTCATTTGCCTCAAAGAAGACACATCCTTTATATGTGTTTGTACATGTAGTATATCAAAGTGAAGTAGAATTATTTAAGGAATTACCTGAGCAAAAAATCAGCTCTCGGGAAAAAAACCTAATCATTCGGACATTAAAGCAAGGTGGCTTCTGAATCATGAAGAACCACCGGAGAGGCTTGAGGAATGTGAAGTGGGACTTTAACAAATTGTTAAAGTTTGAAGATTGTTCAGACATTGCCTATGACACTCTGCTCATGTTTACTTAGTGTGTTGTTGCTAAGGAAATCAATGGTCCTTACCTCCTTGGACCAGGTGGGAGGTTTGATTAACAGCTTCAATGGAAGGCATTGAGGAGTCTGTATAACCTCTTGTACATCTTAAAGCTGTTGACTCTTGCAAGTCATCTGCAAATGGCATCCCTGTTGGTCAGAGAAGAGAGTAAGGGATCACCCCACCCCCCCTCTTGACCCCCATGAAATGGACAGGTGTTTTAGTTTCCTCTAATGTTTTAGTTTCCTCTAATGGGTATTTCGATATAAAAGGAGAGAAGGCTAGTGTTTTTGTTGTTGTACTCCTAAATTATGCCATAATTCCCCCCCTCTCTTCAAGGAAACAATCAATAATGGATTCTCTTAAGAAAATGTTGCTCGTTTTGCCTCGTTTTGGTTACATTTATCTGACTGGTTGAAAAAACAAGATAGCTCTAACGAAGGTGTGGTAAATCCTAATTCAAAAGTTTTAGGCATTTTTTACTAGCACCTTTCGCATATCATCAAAACCAACTCAACACTCAAACCTATGAACTGGATTTGGAGTTATCATGGATGGCAGTATAAAGAGAAATTGTATACTGGTAGAGGTAAAAGTAGAAAAACAACAATCCTAATTATTGGCCCTTTTTGTATATATCTGTCATGGACTAAGATCAGGGGAGCATACCAAATCTACTCAATAAATTTGCATCAGTAAAGCTAGTGTTACAAAAACCAGTGCCTCCCTTCATCAAATAAGAAAAAAAGACCATAGAAGGAGAAAATTAAATCACTTGCATCAACAGCTACAACCTCGCCTGACCTGCAGTTGAACTGCACTAAAATTGATGTGAGCCCCCCAAAAAGTTCATCTGAAAATGTAATTATCCTGATATAAAACTAGTTTACACAGTTCATTGGGGTAGAAGAGGTTGAACTATAAGGCAGGCAATCAGCAGCGGTGGTGACTTTATTGGAGGGAAACGCTGTCACGCTCTTAGTGGCTTTTTCATGGCTGATGTATCGGCATTTAATGACAGTTCATTTGTCAAAGTTTATTGTGGGAGATAGACAAGACGTGACACAATCTGTTCACTTTTCTTTGTGACGGTTTTGTGTTAGAATTAGAGTTAGGGTTAATGTGCGACAACCCATAGTTGTACATTTTCTTTGTGTGTTCGTCTTTTATTGGATTTTGTTTATTCACAACTGTTTATTTCATCGTTCTTGGGGGGGGGTAGAAGTTTCCCGGAGGGCATTATTAGGAGTTGTTAGGAAGATACTTTTGGAGTGAAGAGAAAGGATGATAATTCCTCAACCTTTTCGCACTGTATGAAAAAACAACCCTTCCTTGCTACATTGTCACAATGCTTGTGAAGTTTTGGCAAGTGGACTCTTTGTGAACAAAAACCAAGATTTTGGAGATCGCTAAATCCTCTCATGTATGGGTAACCTTTAAAAAAAGAGCAGTGGATTTTCAAGTGAGGTTTGCAGAGATGCCATATAAATAAATAAACTATCACTCTATGATGAGCTGTGATGGTTCTTCTAAGAACGAACCACCACAGCTCATAGAGAGTGTTTATTTACATGGTGTCTTCGCAAACCTCACTTGATTGTATTTTCACCATGCAAAGTTTGAAATCCTACTTAGCAGTGGATTTTCTTGAAGAGTGGGCAAAATTAAGTTGATTTGATTTCCACAAAAAAAAAAGTCCTGTTGTTTCACACGGACGTTTTCCCAAAAATTCTTACATTCTTTTCATTTGCAATTTTTTTTATTTTAAAAGTGTAGACAATGAAAAGAATATTTTCTTCGTCATCTTGGTCCATTTACTTTTCCCATTTGCCTTGCAAGTGGAGTTTGGTACTCATTCCCGAAAGCAAAATATTCGGCGGACACGAATATGGTTGTTCCTTTTATACCCTGTACTTTTGGGCCATACAGGGCGGCTTGAATGTCAAGAATGTGAACTTAACACAGCTTCTATTGTGGCGCTGTATTGTAGGGACTACCAGAAGCGTGTTGGGATTGCTCATGGAGGCAAAACATTTATCAAGTTTGCACTAGACTGCCTTTATACTATTATCGCTGTGCTCAGTTGGGCCCGGGATCGCTGTGTATGTTAGACTTGAGTGAATTAGGGACCTGGTCGTGTGATAGGGTTGGATTTGCCCTTTGGAATTATTCTGTTGTTAAGACTGATTCTTCAGTCCACCCGAGTTATCCGAAAGTGTACATATTTTGATATTACCCTCTTTAATTTGAACAAAAGGGTTTGTCTGTATGTAGACTGCTGCACTACCATTTGTAATGTTTCAACTTGAAAGGGCAAGGCGGCTTTTCTTTGGTTAAGGGCATCTCTGTCAGGGAAATGTAAATTTCAAGGGGCACCAGGGCAATGACCAGGGGCATGGAGGCAATTGCCTCCTCTGCCTCCATGAAGTATCAGGCCTGCAAGGGGCACCAAGGCAATGACCAGGGGGCATGGAGGCAAATTGCTCCTGTTGCCTCCATGAAGTATCATCAGTCTTGCACTACATGTCAAGTAACTGCATTTTCCTAGCTACTTTGTTAGTAATAAAATTTATAAGTTAAATAAAAAAAAATAAAATTCCTCTCACACATTAAATTATTGAAACTGAATCCGCATATGCTATACTATGAAAGGCACATACAATAGTTGTTTTCACACATTAAAGGAAGCCTACACCCAGATGCAGGGAAGACATCACCCCAAAAATTAATAAATAAAACCTCAGCAAAGAAAATTGAATGTACACTTGTAAAATTGCTCATAAAACAGAATATAGATTTTTCCTTGGAGTTTCTACGAAATTGAATCCAGATGCAGACAGAAGGTTAAATGGCTGGAGAAAGTAGCAATTGGGGGTCAGCCAAGGGTCATAGCATTGGGCTAAATTAATCTTGCAAATTAAATTCCAGCTCATCTGGCCGTGGTTGATGGCCTGCCACAAATTGTGCCAAATTGATAAATTTGATCTTAAGGGGGGGGGGGGTGGGTCCCAAATCACACTGGAACATCGGTGTTCATAAACCACTTCTACGTTCCCTTCATCATTGAGTTTGACCAGGCCATGCCAGCACACTTGATTATTATTGGGAATTATTATTGGGTGATTATTCAGAAAAATTTGATTAGCATCAATCCAAATGCTCACTGATTAGAAAGTTACAATCGACCCCAAAGTAAACGTTGTTTATTACAGTTGCCGCAATCAAAATAAGCATAGTGTATGTGTGCACAAAATCCCTGACAAACTATAAACCATTTTTTTTAATGGTCAGTTGTAACATCAACCAATTTTGTACTGTTTTCGTTTGAGGGGTCACTCACCTGCAAATAATGTTGATAACTGGAACAACCTGGCCAGCTGGCAGAACCATTCAAGTATATGTTCCCTCTGCGTATGTTTAATAAGATTGTCCAAATTAGAGCCCCTCAGCTTTTTTCTAGTAAGATAAAGGTCAACTTGACAAACAATTATTGACTCTCTTTTTATTTGTGGTGTGACCTTGGCCTCCAACCACTTGATATGATAGGAAATCAAATTTGAAAACCATTCAAGGGCATTTTTTCAACTAAAATATTTATAAGTTTTTCATTCCACAGGAATTTAATTTTCCACAATTGAAATTGATGCAATCATATTTTTACAGCCACGATTTTCCTCGGCCAGGGAGCCCTTCCGTTGCAATAAATTCCATTACTCACCCACAATATAGGAAACTGTGTTGATTAGAAAAACTACAGCACTGTGTTTAATTTCGCCTTGAACAATTGTACAATATACACACTGTATAATGTGTTTGTTGTTTGAAGTCACAATGAAGTTTGGCCCCTTTTTATTTCTAGGTTCGTACACAACAAAAACCAAAAACAAAAAAGTAAACAAAAAGTGCACTTTTTACTCAAAAACTTACTAGGTGTTAGTGATAGTTAAACAAACTTCCTTATCCCTCAAATTACTCCAACACTCCTAAAGCAATTACCAAGAGTGACTCTTGCTTTTCCCTTGGTGCCCTTTTCTGAAGGTCCAACAGAAAGTTGATTTTCCCGAATGAAGTGTCCTTTACAGAGAGAAAATTGCCATGCTATTTCAGACCCAAGTTCAAGGCATGAAGTCCTTTAGACTTTTGTTAATCTAGGGTTAATTAGCCATCGTGCTACCATTGGAAGACAACTTCCCAAAAAGATTTATATTATGTTGGACCATTTCCTTGACTTGATTTCTCTCACTCAGCCCTGTATAATAATGTCATATGAATAGTTGCTCATACACACTCTGACCAAATGTCACGCTAATTGTATCACTCAATAGTAGATGCAATTGGACAATGTCACTTCAATGTGTAATATACACATACACATACATACACTAACTCAAGGCAGAACTGATTTTGATCAGAGCTTACAGTATTTCATAGGAGTTGTAATTGAAATGGCAGACATTGTGTGATGCTTCATACACACCTATAAATCTGGCCTGTACTAGAGGAGAGGTTCCATACCTCTTAGTGGCAATGCCAGTGATAAAGATGATACACATTCATCACTGTCTGCCCTGAAAAGAGAGGGAGAAAGAAAACAAAAATACCATGCTGTGTGATTTTTCATCTGGAAGCTTGAATAATTTTGAGTTGAATAATGAACCCCTCTGGTCAGGTACCCCTTCAAAGACACCCTGAAACCATGAATGTCTGGGCTAATAGATTTCCTTTTGAAAGGAATTCTTCCCAAATGAGGTGAGGCAAGCCCCCCCCCCCCCCAACTTCAACCATTTGCAGTGAACTTCAATCTTTACAGACTTGTTGAAAGAGCTTTTTTCTGTAACTTTTGGAAGAATGCTGCACACTACATCATTTGAAAGTAATTTACAAGCCAACTTGACTGTCGGAGAATAGCTTTGACAAGTTATTTTATTTGAGTATTTGGCCAGAAAGCCGCTCTGTTCAGGGAGAACACTGAAATAGGCTTGACGACCTTATGAAAGAATTCACCAACTGTTACTTCAGAGATAAATAAATAGAAAAATGAATTCAATGTCATCAATTCCACTGTCAAGTTATCAAAAGAATGTCTTTCCTGATAAATACAACAAAATTAAATTACTTGTTTTCCTCATCTTAAAAGGTGACAGTACCTTATACAAAATAGTTCAAGTGAGACACTGATATTACCACCAGCCTTTTCCCTCCCCTCTGTTTGGCAGCAAATATCAAATTATAAGCTTTTATTAGAGCTGCTTAAAGCACAAAAGTAGCTAAGCACAACAAAATAAGGTTACCAGCCAAAACATAATGTCATATGTACCCTGCTTAGTTTTTGCTAGAGAATTGTTAAGCAATGTTTTCTATCTAAACAACTCAATGAAATTGGGCCCATATCTGAATCACCCAGACTGCCTGTCTCTTTTCTTCATCTCATCTACCCAAACATTTCAGCTTGTTGTTATCATACTCAAGACACACACCATCCTCTCTCTGTCTTCCTTTTTTTGTCCTGTCACTCCATGCTCCTTCCTCATTTTATCATCTCATAGCTGCATGACAATTCCTCCCCATCCCCCATCCATCACCTTCATCCAACTTTCCCTCCTTAACGACATGTCCTCTTGGGAGAGCATTAAAGCATTATCTAGTGATTGACAAAGAGTTAAAGACAGCTTGTGAAATTTTTATAGGTCAGGGCCGGTCTAAGGAAGATTTCAGTTGTTTACCATGGCCCATCATCATCCCCTTGCAATGGAAGACAAGTAATATCTTTAAGACGTTCACTGTATGTATTTATAAGATGAGGAAGGACGATTGCATGCATATATTTATAGAGATGTTGAGGACAAGGTTGAAAAGCCTTCAGCACGAGCCGTTTAATGATCGCGTGATCTTGTGCGCTATGAGAAAAATAAACAACTACTTATGGAATTAACGGAAACGTTAGACTAAACTTGGGCCAAATTGCACACAAAATTACTTAGCACCAACAATTTTGCTTACTTGGAAAAGGGTTACCAGCCAAAATACCATGTTATGTACATAGTTTGTGACTGGTTCCCTACTTATTTGTTGTTAAGCAGAAATTTTTAAGCAATATAAACTGCTTAAGCACCTCTATGAAATTTGGCCCTGGTGTTTATGGCTTGACACTTCTAGACTGCATACCAGCCATGGAAGTGCCAGAGATTGTGTTTGTTGTTTCTTATGATCCCAGATCACGATCATGAAAACAATGAGGGTACATTCAGGTTCTTGACCTTACTGCCAGATAATGTCTGCAGGCAGGTCACCAGTTAACTCTGGAATTAAGTCTGTGGCTGAATTTGGCCAACGTGTGCTTGAAAGACATTAATTAAGTCCATTGTTTGTTCAACAATCGTGCGATAAAAGTAACTTGTAATTTTCACTGAAATAGGGGGGCTCATGTTTGTCAGAAAACATTATTGAAAAGTGTGATGTTTTAGGCTGCTTTTTATTTTAAGATATTGAAGCCAAGACTAGACAAGTTGCACAGTTGTAGACTAGGTGTCCATGACCATTTGGAATCGGGTAGATGTAGCTATTTCTATAGTGTGGAGTCATTGGTAAGAATACCGTGTCCTGATTTAGAATACGATGGCCTGAATAAGAAAACAGTGGCCTGAATAACAATATGATGGCGTGAATAAGAATACAGTGGCCTGAATTAGAATACAATGGCCTGAATAAGAATACAGTGGCCTGAATATCAATATGATGGCGTGAATAAGAATACAGTGGCCTGATTTAGAACACAATGGCCTGAATAAGAATACATTGGCCTGAATTAGAATACGATGGCCTGAATAAGAATACAGTGGCCTGAATTGTTGAGGGGAAAGTGCTTTGAGAAAGCACATTAAAGGATTCGAACTTAAATCCCATCACAAGGCAAGCTTGTTGGTCTAGCGGCTCAGACATCTGCTCTAATATCATAGGTTTGAATCCTACTCAAGTTGGCCATGGATATTTTCTTGCAAGACTTGGTAAGCACTGAGTGTACAGTACGTATCATAAATAGGGGTTGGGAAAAACTAAATCATATTGCACCTTTAAGCGATTTCCCCTTGGTGATCTCTCTCTCTCTGTCTTAATACTGGATCCAGGCTGTCAAGCTTAATGATCAAACTGGGGGTTTCTTACACATAGAAAAAGGTTGTCCCCAGATGTAAGGACGTGTCAGGGAGGGGTGGGGAATTCACTTAACGATGCCTGATAGATACGTGCTCAGAGCTGTATCTTATAAAGTATACCAGGAGCTTTAGGACTATTTTTTCAATCCCTCTTGCTTCTGTGTTATGAAATTTCCTACCCCCGATAAATCAAAGCTGGCAAGGAGAGTTGATTGAACTTAGCAGTAGTGGCCTTTTGAGCTAATGTGCAACATTGGAAGTGTGGACAATATGATAAATTGTGGGATGAGTGGGCATGATTAGTCTAGAGAAATAATTACCTGAAACTTTGCAATACATTGCTTGTCACATTTGTTGGTATTTGATTCAGTAGGTGCCAATACTGAGGTGGATACTAAATGCTTTATTGCATTGATTCATCTCAAAAATCCCTTCCTGTCATTATGAGCCACAAATTCAATATATGGATACTAATTCTTGATTAAAAATCGTAAAAACTTTATCTCAAAGCTTACCTTTTATGCACATGATACCGGTGAGGGAACAAGGCATTGTACCAGACATAATTCAAATCTACCTTGCAAATGGTAGAAATAACCTGATAAGAATTATGGTCATGCGCAAGGAAATTTTTTCCCAAAACACTCTATACATCTTTGCCTAATTTTGCCAAATGTAATAAGCTCATATGAATGCGCACAATTATTCTGACAAGCCAATTTCCTTTTTTGTTTTTGTTTTTCTCAAAAAAAAGTGACTGCATTATTCATTGAAAATTTCAGAAGTTAGCGTTTTATGTTGTGTGTTTTTTTGTAAAAGAGAGGAATGTACTCTTCAAAAAACAAAATCTGATGTATCATAATCTTGAGCAGCTTCTGTCAAATTAAAAACAGTAACATCCAAACTTGTTCTTGTGAATTGAAGATGTTATCCTAGCTAGTACTTGAAGGATACGACTGTTATCATTGATAATTTCAAACGTGCTGAGGCGGCTTGGAGAGGAGGTTTCTTGGAGTGGCTCACCGTACCTTTCTCTATAAGTAGCTCTTACCGATGACCCATGATTAATCCCAGCCTTCTTGGCTGGACAAAACAAACTTAGAGTGGGGTGAACTTTTTAAAAGCCATCAGCCGTTCAACTCCTGGTGCTCATCCATGGGAAGCATTCTTTCATGGTGCATCTCTCTCCTTCTGCAATCTGCACCCTTGATGAGCCCTTAAAGGGACAGTACACCTTTTTTGTTTGGGGGTAGTAACTCATTCCCATTCAGTAGTTTCAATAAACACACCATACAACCAACCTCTGGTCACATTTTAGTCAAAATGAAAAATTTAAATAAACAAATGTTTTGTCAGGGATTTATTTCCTGTTCATATAAGGCTTATTTCAATTGTGGCAATCAAATAAAGCACTTGTGATTTGGGGGTCTTCAAATATTGTTCCTTGACTTTATGGTATTTCAGGTGGAAATGTTCCTCTAGAGGATTGGTACTTGTGTGAACTTTATGTAATCAGTGATCTTTCAGTTTGAAACTGTTCATTTGTTTTTTCCACCGATAATTACCAATCGTGTACTTTAATTTTGCACTTTACCGTGAGTGCTTTTTCTTTCTTTTTTTTGCGTGAATGTTTTTCAACATGCATAAGTTTTTTCACTTGACTCCAGATCAGTAAGTTTTGATTATGGTTTGTGTTTATTCAAGTCGAAGATGATAAAGATCATGACACTTTATGTTTGCTGCTAATAAAACAAAAAAAACTTTGAAATTCACTGTCGGAAAGAGGGAGGGTTGTTCATGGAATTTAAGTAACAGTTCTTAAAATTGGAAACGTTTGTTTCATTTTTCTGACCTTTTTGTATCTTCATTTATTCATTCATTTAGTATTCTTCATCATGATATAAAAACATAAAAATTGATATCTTGTGTGTTAAAAACAATGACACCACTACAAAGTACATGATACACCTGTAATCATATTTTGTTGTTAACACACTGGTCTCTCCAGGGATCATCTTACCTTGTTTTAACTAAAGAGTGACCTTGTACATTCCAGGGTATTTCCTGGTAGGCAAGATACAACACTGGTCATTAGAAAATATTAGCATTTGTATCATAATTACCAAATATGAAATTTAAGAAATGTAAAATGAAACGGCTGAACAGTTCTGAGATGTGCCCTCTTAAAATTTCCTCAAAAAGTAAGTTTTCACCGAGCTGTGTACAAATTGTGCCTGCAGGAAGGCCAGGCTCTGTGGCTCTTTTGTAAACATGTGATGTCACTTCGGATAACTGAAGTACAAATTTATCATCCTCTTTATCAAGATGTATTCACCTTCATCTGCCTGTACATAAAATACGCTTTCTGCAGTTGTACAGGCTAAGTGCCATGCATTGTTTCATGTATTCAAGCCCAAAGGGTTTCGCGGTTATAAGTAATCAGCCTGGCCAGTTTGTCCAGTCTTGTCCTTGCCTTAAAGGAAAGGTACACCTCCTGGTAATGTTGGGGGTTAAACTCCTGCTACTGATATACTGGCTTCATTTGAATCAAAATAATGTACATGGATGTTGGCAGACCTGTTGCTACACTGATTTGAGATACTCACTCACATTCGATCCTCACTCACATTCAATCAAGTTAAAGTACAGCAATTTTTTATGGTAAATGAATTGTTAATTGTATACTACTCTCTTTGAGTCAAGAAAAGGTACAGCGTTGTTGGGAAGTTTTTTGCCGCTGACACACTTTAAAAACAATTAAGGTAAGGTACAGTGATAGCAATGTTAAATAAACCTGTCTCTATTGGTAAAACCTGTATCTATTGGTAAAACCAGTCACTACTGGTAAAACAAACCTGTCTCTAATGGTAAAACCTGTCACTACTGGTGAAAAAAACCTGTCTCTATTGGTAAAACCTGTCACTACTGGTACAAAAACCTGTCTCTAATGGTAAAACCTGTATCTATTGGTAAAACCAGTCACTACTGGTAAAAAAACCTGTCTCTAATGGTAAAACCTGTCTCTATTGGTAAAACCTGTCACTACTGGTGAAAAACCTGTCACTACTGGTGAAACCTGTCACTACTGGTGAAACCTGTCACTACTGGTAAAACCTGTCACTACTGGTACACAAAACCTGTCACTACTGGTAAAAACTGTCACTATCTGGTAAAAACTGTCACTATCTGGTAAAACCTGTCACTACCGGTAAAACCTGTCACTACTGGTAAAACCTGTCACTACTGGTAAAAACTGTCACTACTGGTGAAACCTGTCACTACTGGTATGTATACTCTCTTTGAACCAAGATAAGGTACAACCTGTTGCTGGTAAATGCTACTGACATGTTTAATATCTATAAATCAAGACATGTCCACACAACCTGTGTCTGCTTCAGCTTCAATGATTTTAAAACAATTGATCAATAATAACTATTGTATTTGTTACCTGTCCATTTTGACATGTTATAAAACTTGACAGCAACCGTTTTTATAGAAAGAAGGCGAATTCATAACATAAGTGATAACTGTCACATTTACCTTTAGTGGATGACAATTTCAGGAGTAAGTAATGATATCTTTAAGGTTGGACTTTGAAATAATGCAATGGTCTTGATGATCACACTCGCCAGTGGTGTAGGTTTTCCTGGCGTGATATATCCAGTTCCTCGCTAAAGTAAGGTGTTTTAGTTTTATTGATCGGACATAGTGAAAGGCATACACCTGACAAGCAAGCAGAACGGGTTTGAAGTAACATTAAAACAACATAATATTGATTTTCCAGATGGCACGGGTAGCTGTAGCGGCCCAGTTCTGTATATTATATGTACGGTCAGGTGCAATAAACCGCGCTCAGTTTTAATGAATATGAGTAGATATTGACATTGCTATGCTGACTTTATATGTTGCCTTTAAATGCTCTGGCACCATTTATATAAACTAGACTGATTTATCACAGGTTTTTTTTTGCATAAAATCTTCTCTGGTTTATTTATAGAAAGGCGATATTTTCATTTATTTCAAACAAATTTTGGAATGATGGAATTATTTTTGATAATTGGCATTATGGATAGACTGTTGACCTTGACGGTTGACCTGGACATTTGTACTGAATATAATTACATCTTTCTGAGATGAAACGAAGAAACCTTCAAAAGTTCCTTGCACTGTGACCCGTAGGCCTGAAGATACCTGTGAGGGGAAGATTTTGAAGAAACTTCAGTTTTAGATGTCTGAAGAAAACCCCAACTAGGGAAAACCCTTGCAATCAGAGCCCAATTCTATAGCTCTGCTTACCGTAGAGTTTTGTGCTTACAGCCCATGGAATCACGCAGTTTATAGGGTGCTGTAACTAAGTGCAGAATTCCATGGTAGGCAGTGCCATGAAATTGGGCCCAGAGACAACAAACGCAATTCACATTCACGTCTCCTGTCCAAAGGGATTTGAACCTGGGTGCACGGAGATGAAAGGCAGGGAAGAAACAACCTAAATGCCTAGTCACAAAAAAATCATTAAAAAATCTAGATTTTTGATAGATCTGTGGTCAGTGTAATGAGAGTGTTTGTGTAACTGACCTGGTGAGTGCACATATTGACTCTTATTGAATGTGTTGCCTAGAGTCTCTGTGTTGGCATATGTTTCAGTGTGTATTGTTTGTCACTTTGACAGCTGTAGTGTCATCACTTATCGTTTACACATCATGAAATGATCATTAATGTATTTATGCAGCCCTGCATCTTCTGCAACACATGAGACTCAACATTTACATAGCTGAGGAAACACTGAAAATAATGTATAATGTTTTGTTATTATATATTTGTTTCCTCTTTTTGTTCCTTTGTTTTATGTGATGTGTTGTTGATATATTTGGAAATGACATACATGCTAGCAGTCATGGGAGCTCACTAAACCTATGTTATTTCACTATTTCATTTTATTTTTTTTATTAATTTATTAGTTTACATTTGACATGTATATTCACATAAATTTAAAAACACAACTTGTGCTGTTTTCGAAACCGCCACAACTTATAGATCGATTATTAACATTGTGTTTATGGAAATCTTGGTTTCTGAATTGCTTTCCTACCATAAAAATCTTCCAATCTAACATTACATATTTAGATGTGGGCGATTGGACAAAAATCAAATCTGTATTAGTGCCTTAGTTGGTTAAGGGAATGTTGGAGGCGAGGCATCAGGGTTCTCCCCATGCACAAGCTAGCGTATCGGGCCGATACGCAAGAAGTGCGTGCCGATACACAAGAATTTCGGCCGATACGCAAACAAATGGCCGATACGCAAAATATAAATAAATGAATGCCCCACAGTTTTTTAAAAACCTGGGGAAAACCCTAGGCATGCTCCGGTCGGCAAATTGTCATTGTAACTGAAAAGTTTTTCTCTTAAGATCCTCTCATTGTCTGCCACAGCTTATACATGCTTACTTTGATTGCTGGTAATTTTTGAGGTCGTTGATTGCTTTTGACTTTGACGGTATTTCAGATGAAAGATCAGTTAACTCTCAGACTAACACTAATCTAATTTGTTGGGGGGGTTTTTATCGGGATGATCACCAGATGTGTACTTTGACTTTAGGAATTAAAGAAAATAAACAGCTAGAATGACTCCTCATAAAAACACAGGTGTTCGTGTTTCTAAGTTGCCAAAGTGTGAAAAAGTCAAAGAGCAGATTATGTGAAGGAAAGCAGGTGCACAGTTAACAGCAGCAGATTCGATTGCACTTTCATAGAAACATGTTTTCATATTAGTAGAGACACATTAGCACATTTCTCTGGAGAGATAATTCTTAAGGGGGAATTGCCAAAGATTATTTTACAAGTACGGTGTTCATTTTCATTAAAGTGCTCGCTTGTTATTTCAACTCTTGTTTTATATTCAGAACGTATGATGCGTTTTTGTCATCCATCCCAGAATCTCAATGTGGGTTCCCTCTCTGAAACTAGTTATCTCACTCTTTGAACTGACACCCAATGAACTGTAATTATCCAGAATCTGAAACCCAAGTAAAGGGAATCCGTTCTCTGCCCAAGAACCATTTTTTCCACTCCTCAACCCACACCCAATGAACTGTAACTATCCAGAATCTGAAACCCAAGTAAATGGATTTGTTTCTCTGTCCAAGAACCATTTTGTCCCACTCCTCACCAACACCCAATGAACTTCAAAATACATAGAATCTGAAACCCAAGTAAATGGATTCGGTTCTCTGCCTAATTTTCCTACTCCTCAACCCACACCAAGTGAACTTTAAACACATAGAATCTGAAATCCCGAGTGAGCGGATTCGGTTCTCTGTCCCAGAACACTTTTTTGCCAAATGTCAAAATGTTGAGTTGTTTCAGAACCACCACAACTCATAAAGAGAGATTTATGTACTTGGTGTTACCACAAACCTTACTAGAAGAATAACAGCATTCTCAAGAAAACATCCAGCGAATACTGGTTGAAACGTCAGTACAAATAGGCTCTTCTTAGAGTCATCACTACTCAAAGAGATCTTCTAAGGCACATGGTCTCAATACCTCAACTTTATCATTTTTATTATCTGTTCCCACCATGCATAGTTTCAAGTTTTACTTCACATTTTTTAAAAGCTTTTTCACAACAATCTTCCTTGCAAAGAAGATAAAATTGTTTACATTTCAATGTACAATTATAGATGACAGATGATCAATTTGTTTTCCCCCTTGGTTGATTTAAGGTTAAGCCCTGTCAAAGTGATATCCTTCTAAGTAGTAACCCTGGCATCATCCATTTATTCATCTCGCCCTCGCAGTCCCCCTCCTCTTCTCTGCCGCCGCCACCATGGGATGGAGAGGTCTATCTCCAGGCATTCAGAGAATGTCAGCTCATCCCATAGATCCTGCTCTGGAATGTTGACAAAATAATACCACAGAGCCTTTAAAGCAGTCAACAGTATTAAAATGCTGCGTTACATCTTTGTTGTTAAGGCATTTAGATGTTACAGCACAGGGAATAATTTGTTTTCAATAATTCATTAACAGGTTTGATTTTTGATGTCTTTGTCAATAGCAGTTTAACTAATTCACTTAGCAACTGAAATCCAAAGATCACTTTAGAGAACTCAACATCAAAAGTTTTACCCAACACCGATGTGCAATGTGTGTAAAGGATGTCAAAAGTTTCCACCATTTTGAAGGTTGTTCAGAGAATACTACTTTTTAAGAAAACCTGCTCCATCAAAAGTAGTAAAAATGTTGTTGTGGATATTTCACAGATTTGTTTCAATTTATCTTGGAAACAGATGGATGGAAAGAGTTGTTCTTTCCCTTTAAAGAAGTGGACAGTCTCTCAAAACCATCTTGAAGTCTGGTTGTCTCTTAGTGGTGACAAGTTACACCATGTTGAAAGACAAAACTGTTTTACCTTTCAATTCAATTCAACCTTTATTCATTAATGGCGCAGTCAAATGATGTTTTGTAATGAACTTTTGGAGGGAACCTATCGCAAACAGGTTCCAATCGCAAAAAGAATGACATGGTTTTTTGCCTGTTGAAGGTTCTAGGTTTGAAAAATTGTTCTGGTTTAAACTATTAAATGTGCTTTTATTAACATATAAATATAGGAGTTTTAAATTTGGGGGGGGGGAACTAGAAATGGGTGAAACGTAGACAAAGGAACATGCTGTCGGTCATTACGTGGTGATCAATACTGTGGAAGTGCAACCTTATGCAACTTAGTTTCTTTGGACAAATCTGTTGATATTTGGCTTTTGTTATATGGAAAATGCCATCAAGAAGGTTTATTGTTGCTGGTTGCAACACTACTAAAGATGTTGTCAGTCTCACCTGCCATTCCATTCAGATTCAAAATACAAATGAACTTGGACGTCTGCAGTGAAACATATCAGAGCTAAATGGTCAGGAATGTGCTTTGTCACTGCGTGTGCATTGTCATTCAGTACCTACATTTCAGGTCTATGCACGAAAGCGTGCCACCAGGTGATATCCAAATGGATATTACAAATGTTGAAGTAGGACAGTTCTTTTCAGAACTTGGTAGTCTCCCAAATTCCGAAATCTACTCTGCGGCAGTAGAATAGTCTCCCGAGTTCCAAAATCTACTCCGCGGCAGTATAATACATAGCATGACAAGTTCTTAAAGAACAAAATCTACACAGCAAAGTAGGTATACACATGGTGTTACCGCAAACTGAATATACAAATGTTGAAGTTGAAGAATGAATTAAAAGGTAATAACTCATAACAAGCTCATAAAATTAGTAAGTATTAATGTTTTCTAAAATATCAAACTGAAGCCCTAAAAATGTAATGTGAAAAAATACCACTTCTTGGACCATTAACTCTTTTTCTGGTAAGCAAAATTGGTGCCAGATAAATTAGCTTAGATAACTAAGTGATTCAAACAGCAGGAAGTTGCTACGTTAATTACACAAGCAAGGTTGCCTCGTTACATTATAATACAAACTCCACGAATGATTGATTACATGCTTAACTGAACAGGGTTACCAGACAAAATGTCATATAGTTTACATTGTTGGGAAGGGTGCCCACTATCGTTTTGCTTTGCAAATAAAATTTGTTAACCGTTATTTGTTTTTTGCTTAAAATGCTTTAAATAATTTGACCCTGATTAACTGTCAATCATTTTGGATTATGTGATAGCAAATTTGATGCTTATGGGAGGAATCGCTAGCTGTTGTTATCAGAGGTATCTTTACTATGTGGAAAGTGCATGTAGCCTTGCCCAGTAAGAGTGAAATTTCAGGCATGCAGTAGTCCTCCTTTGCTCTGGCTGTTGGGAAAAAAATTACACTGATTGATAAAAGTTGCCTTCACTTTTCATATTCTGTATGTAAGACCAATCTAAGAGAAGATTAATGCCTCTAGTAGCAACTTTAAACCGATATGAGATTGATGTTAGAATTTGACATTTTCTGTTTGGGGGTTTTCCACTTTTATCTGATCTTGAATTATGTGTGATTGCAGTGCTGGGCCAAGTGTCTGGAATGCAGATTGGATGACAGCACAAACAAACAGATATAATTGGATTGAATTCATCAAGCCTATCATTTATATGAATAGCTTGGCTAGTACTTTAACTTATAAAAATAGCTGTCCATATTGGCAGTATATCTTTTCTTTTTATTTGGGCTGAGGACAATTTCTCTTCTGTGTTGTAGTTGTGTGGACACTCAGATTGGTCTCTCATAATGTACATTTAACTGTTCATGTTTTGAGAGTAGATGTCCAAGCTACTTGACCACCATGTTTGCAGAGTGATAAGAGCTAAGCTCAACTCTTACAGTTGTTTCCAAATCTGGGATCAGGCTCCAACTCCAGCTTGGGCTTTGTGTGATGTTGAAATCCCAAGCTGGAGCCCAAACTGGAGCCCAAACTGGAGCCCAAACTGGAGCCCAAGCCCAGGGTTGGGAAAGGCCCCTGAACCCTCAACTAGCAATGGGATATTGCATCCTGGCGTATTGAACATAATTTGCATACATGTGTATGCACTTACTGCAGTGCGTTAATTGGGTTTAACACCAATCTAACACGGAACCTTGGCTCTGGCTCTGGCTCTGGCTTGGGCTCTGTCTGCCTGTTTGAAGCCCCATTAGGAAAGCACGCGCTTTCTAAATAACTGACGGGGAACAAGCCAAAGCCCAAGCTGGGTATCGTAAACAGCTTAAAGGCATCGTACACATTTGGTAATAGGAGCCTATTGTTTGTTTCAAACCTATATAGTTGTAGATATATACCATAAAACTAACCTGTGAAAATTTCATTTCAAAAGGTGGTAGCGTTTTTGAGATAATGCCGAAAATCTGTAGCGGTTATGTCCACGCAGGAAGAATAATCTGCATTGGAATACATACTCTAAGACGTGTAACGCTTCTCAGATTCAAATGATTTGGGGAATAAAAAGTGATATACTTTTCCATAACCCCAGTACTTGGAAGTGAAAAGTTTCTCAAAATGCATTATACTATCCAAAGCTGCTGTACTTTTTACCAAGTAAGTTTTTATTGCCATTACTTATCAAAGTCATTACCAAACGTGTACGATGCCTTTAAGTGTCCACCAAAAATGGACGTCAGGAGTTGCCATATACTCAGGATGCAGTATAAGATTTTGGATTGGCATATAATAATTTATCCTATGGTTGTTGACCATTCAGAAGTGAGAATTGGAACTTGATGGAATGATTTAACTTAACAAGAAGCAATATGAGTTAAAAAAGAAAGAAAAAAGCTCTCGCTTAAAAATATGCAATTTTATATGCTCAACTAGTGAATTAGTTCAATTCAAAAAAATTATAAAAAACACAAAACAATTTAAACAGAAAAGCAATCCAATTCACTACTACAATCAGTCATTCATAATCACACTGTACGGCTTAAAAGCAGGTTATTTGGCAGACGAGAATCTATTGTTTGTGTCCATTGTTGACTTGTTTCAAAAAGCCTAAAGGACCCATTGTGAGTGCCAGCTTTCTATTATTTAGACCTACAAAACCCCCCTACCTCTTTTGAGAGCAGGCTGGTAGGTACTAACATCACATACTACCCCCCAGCTCTCCGTGCTTGTTGTTCCAGCTGCCCCTACATCACAAGCCATTGTCCTCTCTAAAAAAAAGAATCAGTGAAGTTTTAATTATTGTAAATATCTATAATTTGTTTAGTGGTGGAAACAAACCAAAGAAAAAGCGTTGGATATAAGGATCAAACCAGACTGTATAAAAAGATAATAATTAATCATTTAATAAGTTAATACATTTATTTCCATCAAATTACAGATCTGTTCAACTTCAAAAACGAACATCATAAAAAATGTACTTCTGGTTCTAAATATTCCTGGAGTTGACTCTAAAAGTCTGTCAGGTACTCTCCAAAAAAAATCTCATCCTGCCCCCTCCCTAAAGAACTTAAATTCCCAATTAGAAAAATGACATCTTAGAAGCGTAGATGGTAAATCTTAGCTGAACCATGGAGGTAGAATGGCTGAACCAACTCCCATTTGTTATAAAGATGGACTCTCGTCTTATCATATATTCTGTTCTGGCAGGATGGAACAGCTCAGCCAGCGTGCATATAACTAGATAATTTGTGTCGCACGCTTCCACTTAACCCTACAATTGCTCCAGTTCTGTGATGGTGTGAAATAAATGAAAGTTCAAGATCAGGTCAAGGGTGGGATTGGTACAAACATGGAAAGAGAGCATCTCGTCATTGCTGTACGCAGGGCTTGATGTAGTCACTAGCCTGACATGAAAACACAACTCAAGAAAACCCCTGCTGACTAGTCAAACTTGGCTCTTAGTTAGCCCAGCTGGCTAGTCAAACTTGGCTCAGTCTTAGTTAGCCCAGCTGGCTAGTCAAACTTGGCTCAGTCTTACTTAGCCCAGCTGGCTAGTCAATCTTGGCTTAGTCTTAGTTAGCCCAGCTGGCTAGTCAATCTTGGCTCAGTCTTAGTTAGCCCAGCTGGCTAGTCAATCTTGGCTCAGTCTTAGTTAGCCCAGCTGGCTAGTCAAACTTGGCTCAGTCTTAGTTAGCCCAGCTGACTAGTCAAACTTGGCTCAGTCTTAGTTAGCCCAGCTGGCTAGTCAAACTTGGCTCAGTCTTAGTTAGCCCAGCTGGCTAGTCAATCTTGGCTCAGTCTTAGTTAGCCCAGCTGGCTAGTCAATCTTGGCTAAGTCTTAGTTAGCCCAGCTGGCTAGTCAATCTTGGCTCAGTCTTAGTTAGCCCAGCTGGCTAGTCAATCTTGGCTCAGTCTTAGTTAGCCCAGCTGGCGAGTCAATCTTGGCTCAGTCTTAGTTAGCCCAGCTGGCTAGTCAAACTTGGCTCAGTCTTAGTTAGCCCAGCTGGCGAGTCAATCTTGGCTCAGTCTTAGTTAGCCCAGCTGACTAGTCAACCTTGGCTCAGTCTTAGTTAGCCCAGCTGGCTAGTCAATCTTGGCTCAGTCTTAGTTAGCCCAGCTGGCTAGTCAATCTTGGCTCAGTCTTAGTTAGCCCAGCTGACTAGTCAAACTTGGCTCAGTCTTAGTTAGCCCAGCTGACTAGTCAATCTTGGCTCAGTCTTAGTTAGCCCAGCTGGCTAGTCAATCTTGGCTCAGTCTTAGTTAGCCCAGCTGGCTAGTCAATCTTGGCTCAGTCTTAGTTAGCCCAGCTGGCTAGTCAATCTTGGCTCTTAGTTAGCCCAGCTGGCTAGTCAATCTTGGCTCAGTCTTAGTTAGCCCAGCTGACTAGTCAAACTTGGCTCAGTCTTAGTTAGCCCAGCTGACTAGTCAAACTTGGCTCAGTCTTAGTTAGCCCAGCTGGCTAGTCAATCTTGGCTCAGTCTTAGTTAGCCCAGCTGGCTAGTCAAACTTGGCTCTTAGTTAGCCCAGCTGGCTAGTCAAACTTGGCTCAGTCTTAGTTAGCCCAGCTGGCTAGTCAATCTTGGCTCAGTCTTAGTTAGCCCAGCTGACTAGTCAAACTTGGCTCAGTCTTAGTTAGCCCAG
Organism: Plazaster borealis; assembly: GCA_021014325.1. NCBI lineage: Eukaryota > Metazoa > Echinodermata > Asteroidea > Forcipulatida > Labidiasteridae > Plazaster > Plazaster borealis. The sequence continues at coordinate 23,839,753 of CM037471.1, read as the reverse complement.
CTGACTAGTCAAACTTGGCTCAGTCTTAGTTAGCCCAGCTGGCTAGTCAATCTTGGCTCAGTCTTAGTTAGCCCAGCTGGCTAGTCAAACTTGGCTCTTAGTTAGCCCAGCTGGCTAGTCAAACTTGGCTCAGTCTTAGTTAGCCCAGCTGGCTAGTCAATCTTGGCTCAGTCTTAGTTAGCCCAGCTGGCTAGTCAATCTTGGCTCAGTCTTAGTTAGCCCAGCTGGCGAGTCAATCTTGGCTCAGTCTTAGGTAGCCCAGCTGGCTAGTCAAACTTGGCTCAGTCTTAGTTAGCCCAGCTGGCGAGTCAATCTTGGCTCAGTCTTAGTTAGCCCAGCTGACTAGTCAACCTTGGCTCAGTCTTAGTTAGCCCAGCTGGCTAGTCAATCTTGGCTCAGTCTTAGTTAGCCCAGCTGGCTAGTCAATCTTGGCTCAGTCTTAGTTAGCCCAGCTGACTAGTCAAACTTGGCTCAGTCTTAGTTAGCCCAGCTGACTAGTCAATCTTGGCTCAGTCTTAGTTAGCCCAGCTGGCTAGTCAATCTTGGCTCAGTCTTAGTTAGCCCAGCTGGCTAGTCAATCTTGGCTCAGTCTTAGTTAGCCCAGCTGGCTAGTCAATCTTGGCTCTTAGTTAGCCCAGCTGGCTAGTCAATCTTGGCTCAGTCTTAGTTAGCCCAGCTGACTAGTCAAACTTGGCTCAGTCTTAGTTAGCCCAGCTGACTAGTCAAACTTGGCTCAGTCTTAGTTAGCCCAGCTGGCTAGTCAATCTTGGCTCAGTCTTAGTTAGCCCAGCTGGCTAGTCAAACTTGGCTCTTAGTTAGCCCAGCTGGCTAGTCAAACTTGGCTCAGTCTTAGTTAGCCCAGCTGGCTAGTCAATCTTGGCTCAGTCTTAGTTAGCCCAGCTGGCTAGTCAATCTTGGCTCAGTCTTAGGTAGCCCAGCTGGCTAGTCAATCTTGGCTCTTAAGTAGCCCGGTGGGCTGGTCAAACTTGGCTCTGACCGACCTGACCGGCATGACCGGCATGACCGACCTGACCAGAATGACCGACCTGACCAGAGTGACTGACCTGACCGGGTTGACTGGGTTGACTGGTTGACCGGGCTGAACAGTGGTTTCTTTTCCTGCCTTTCACCTCTGTGGACCTTGGTTCGAATCCTGTCTCAGACCGGAGCTCGTTTGTGGATTGGGTTTTCAGTCCCTACCTGATTGTGTGGGTTTTCGAAAGTTTCCAATTCCCCCCCCCCACTTAATCAGCACCACCTATGTTTAATTTGAAGATATTTTCACGGGTTGGTTGTGTGGTGTGTTTATTAAAAAACTAGAGGAATGGGTTTGCTCGTCAATAATGTTATAGCCCTTTAACAAAAAGAGGTCAGAATACTTTTTGCTTCCAACCTTGAGCTGTGATTGAATTGAGTGGCTATGGCTGTTGGCTATGGCTGTTGGCTATGGCTGTTGGCTATGGCTGTTGGCTATGGCTGTTGGCTATGGCTGTTGTCCTTGAGGCCAATGCTGAAGTAAAGATGTAGTCATAGCTGTAGCAAGACGCTGTGAAGTCTGACACGACATTGGTTTAGTTACACTGATAAACATGACCTAGTATCGTGGTCTTGGCCCCAAGTTATTTTAATTTGAACTGAAATTTAATCTTAACATGTTTTTGTTGTAATTTGAAGGTTTTACATGGCAGAGATTGATATGTAATTGTACTAAGGGGCACATCATGTAGTAAAACTTCCGTGGAAGACATTGTGACTACAGTGGTCTAGACTGGCAAACTCAGAACAATTGAGAATAAACCAAGTGTCTCCTTATAGAGCTATATCTGTTGGTTGTTCTTGAAATATTGTCGCCATCATCTTTGTCTTGTCCCCTATCAACCATATCAGTCATTACTACTGATTTTCAGTATACCAAAAGGGACCTGACTATTTTCCTTCCAGCCTCGGTTTGGTTACATTGGTTTAAAAGGGAGAAAGTTTTGATGGCTGCATCATGATGAAGATCTATTGATACACATCATACACCTTAATTTCTCTGAAGGTAGTGGTAGCACTTAAAGACTAACTAATTACAAAAAACTGCATAAGCTTACGTAGCAACAACTCCTTCAAATTCTCTGTCTAATTTGTCTGGAAAGTTTTCTTGTGGAGGGGAGGGGGGAGGGGGGTCAGAAGAGAAGGGAATCATGCGATTCCCTGGTAACCTTTGACAACCAGTTGACACTGCTGAGACAGCTCACAAGCATCAAAGAATGGGGGGAGTCTTGTTAAGGTTGAACATGTGCAGTGGAAGCATGTGACGTTAATTGAAGTCGTAGAGTCATTGATTAGGGACACCATGTGAGCTGTCAGTTGGAATTGAGACAGACAAGTGCCAACTGGACCTTGCAATGGTGACATGAGTTGTTGGTGTCAATGGCGCTACCTACCGCTATGGAGTAGTCTTGTAAATGTTGGACATCTTGCAGAATGTAAAAGAATTTCAAGAATCAGCTAACATGTGTATGATCTTGTAAAAGTGTTTTTGTTATTGTTTAAGTTTTTAAAGAGAAAACATAGATATGCATTATTTATCAGAAGGTGGGGAGGCAAGGACACAGGGTCAGTGGGTTGGAGTTGGGTTCAGTCCTGTTTTAAAAATGTACAGCATTCCCATGGTCTGTTTCAAATTCTGTCTTTTCTTGAAAGTTAAGTGGAGACTGCTTAGTAACACAAAATACTCCTTGCTTACATTTGAAATACGCTTATTTTAAAGGGACACATTGCCTTGGATCAGGCGAGTTGGTCTATGAAAAGCGTTTGTTATCGTTTGTTATAAAATGCATTATGGTTAGAAAGATGTTTTGAAGTAGAATACAATGATTCACACAAGTATGCCTCAAAATTGCGTGGTTTTCCTTTTACATCGTGAACTAACACGGCACGCCATTTTGTAGAGCCAAATTTTTTACTCCACAAAATGGCGTGCCGTGTTAGTTCGCATAGTAAAAGGAAAACCGCGCAATTTCGAGGCATATTTGTGTAGATCATTGTAATCTACTTTTAAAACATCTTTCTAACCATATGCATTTTACAACAAATGGTTACAAACGCTTTTCATAGACCAACTCGCCCGATCCAAGGCAACGTGTCCCTAAGCGCCAATTTAAGCGCCAATTTAAGCGCCAATTTTTTCATAAGTGCACCTTTTTGCTTAGGATAAGGAGAGCTGTAAAATTGGGTTCTGATGAGCCAGGCTTTTTGGCATCAAACTCTTCAGAGTCATCAATAAGATGTTTATTTATTTGTATTTTTATTTATTTATTCGGCATAACAAAAGAACAATACAAAATACAGGAAAAACTAAACAAAACAGCAAGGACAATAAGCCAATGGCACATGCCTGGAATTAAAAAAAGTTTACTAAATAACTGTGACTCGGAAGCCTTTAAGTCCAATGCCACTGGCTACAATGTATATTGGGGACCTACGTGCCCCATGATGTTCTTCACTGTGGAGTAACCTAATTATTCCGAGCATGAAATAGTTTAACAGATACTTCAGATGACAGACTTGTAAATCTTGAAGTATTTACACCCAATAACCCATTTCAAACACACACAAAAATTAGGTTGGACGATATAGGTCATTTTCGCGCAAAATTGCTCTTAAATTGAACAATTACCTTGTAAAGCGAGACGTAATTTAGGTCCCCAACATCCGATTGGATGGAAGAGGGTTAGTCTCATATTTCAAGTAAGTTTCCTTGAAGATGCAGGCCCTAATCCTCTCTCATGTTACATCTTGCAGTCGGAAGAGTTTCCCAGAGATGTCTTGCCAATCAATAAGGATATTCGTTTTCCCACGGAAAGTCTAGTCTTAAGAATTCAAGGTAAAGTTTCTTTTCCTTGGAGATTTCAAATCGCTTATCCAAATTTTCTGGTCCTTTATTATTGGAGAGATAATATTTCATGTAGGTTCATTCTCAAATCTCAATCGTTGCCGGAGTGAAAAGCAGGTGAATGAAATTGAAAGCATGGTTGTTTTGGTGGTTGAAAAGCCATTAAGAATTGAGCCATTTGTATTGGTAAATGAATAGATCAAAATTTATTGCACTATTCAAGGGTTGTTCTGTAAGCCAGGCACTGTGTGCATAAAGTCACAATGTTCCAAATTGTATGGTACCGAGGTAAGAAAACCTGTGTACAACTGGATACTTACTTACCTTGTAATTAAGACATTCAGTCTAGAATTTTTAATCTTTCAATCACACCTGATGGGTGTGTCAAAGAACTTTGTATTTTTCTGACAGATATGCAGAACTATTTTTGAATTATGAGACCCATTTGTGTATATGTAGCACCCTGTAAGGGTTTAAAGGTGCTGTGGTGCAAGCTGCAGCCAGCCATGCTAGTAGACACCGGGGCAAACCCCTTCTCCTAAACGATAAGTGTACTGGGTTCTTTGACATGCATTACACAACAATTTAGGTTGAGTGTCTTGCTCAGAGGGGCTAGTGCCACAATAGGGACTCAATCCACACTCTGAAAACACCAAGGCCCAATTTCATTGAGCTGCATAAGCAGAAAATATTGCTTAACAGATTTATACTAAGCAAAAATAAGCAGAATACCAGTCACAGATTGTGTATGTGAGATGGGATTTAGGCTGGTAACCCTATTCTGCGTAGCAGAAATTTTTGTGCTTACGTACTTTGTGTGCTTAAGCAGCTCTATGAAATTGGGCCCAATTCTTGTGTCCAGTGCACTGGACCACTCGGCCATGATACTGTGACTTTGTTTCTTTAACTTGAACAATATTTTAGGATACAAGGTCTTACTCAGTCATAATGAAATGTAAAGTTTGAATTCCTCAGACCTAAGACATTGTTGCTATGTCACCTGATTTGGGACAGTCTTTTGTTGTATGGAACTAACGTCTAACCATGGAGAAAGTCCCATCCTTGCGCTATGCTCCAACTCAAGTTACACTTGATACTTTTCCTGCCTTGTAACACTCAATATCTTGTACAAACTGAGAGGAAAAAAATGCTGTATCTTACCTCCACTTTCCTTAATCAGTTTCAATGTTAGGAAAAACTTTGTAATTTGATTAAAATGTCTTGGAATGTCTTGAAATTTGACTTATTTATTAAAGAGAATCTTGGGAATGGTGTAGCAGAGGAGTAGTTGTTGTTTTGATATGTTCAACCTGCACAGTGAGGAATGTTGTGTTTCATGTGGAGTTTATTACCAAGTATTTGAGTTCATTGGGCGTGAGGATGTAAATCTGATAGACTAGTAGGTGGAGTGTTTCATAGCAACATGGAAGGGACCCAGCTGTGGTGTCCAGAATGACTGTTAAGGCTTACAAGTTACTCAATATTATCCCCAGTTCTACCGAGTTTTAAACCACACACGTTTTATGTGTGCTTTTTACAGAAAGATTGTAGGCCTACTTGTTCCTTTTATGGCTCCCCTTTTTTTCTCGTTATAAAGCACACATTTTATGTGTGCCTTTTACAGAAATATTGTATTTGTTCCTTTTGTGGCTCCTTTTTTTCTAGTTCTGTTATAAAGCACACAAATTTTGTGGAAAATGATATTTGAAAAGATTGTTGCACAGAGTATTTGTCTTGCAACCTCTGGAGGGTTCGCCCCAGTATTTTTCGAAACTGGGGAGCATTCAGGACGCAAACTTTGCAATTTCTGTGTCCAGATCAATTTTAATTTTTTTGTTTTGTTTTTGATCGTGCATTATAGTCAGTCACTTGATTACATATATACAAAATATAAAACTTAAAAAAAATAGTTTGAGAGACCCATATTTCTTTGTGATTAAGTTCCTCCTTTTTTCCTTAAATTGTCATAAATCAATTTTTGTGTGAAAGGAATTCCATTCCATAGTTTGTCTATCCTGATAATAGCTGAGTCATGGTGTACTGACAGTGAAATGGCATGTAAACTGTTGATTTAATTTGTGACTGTTGTTTTTTTGCTTACATTGATTAGCACACGGGTCATCAACAGGGTGAACGACTGTAGGTCATTTTAAGCAGCTGTTCATTTACTATGTCATGTGGAATATACTTGAAATGTACACATTCTTGCAGTCTGTGTACATATATAGTATTTGTATATAATGTACACTGGACATGTGTGTTCTGATTTTGATGTTTTAATTATTTAGTCTGCACAAATACGTGTTAATAAGTGGACAGGCAATGTGTATTGTTGCCAGAACTTAATAGAGTTTATTGAATTAACTGAAGACTAATCATGTTCATACTTTTGTTCTTTCCTTTGTCCCTGCACTTAAAATTTTCTATTAGACTTTGTACACAAATTTCCTTGTGGAGCACCTCAGTCTTTAAAATTCCCCTATATGGAGCCCTTTTGTTTTCCCTTTTTTGTTATGTCTTGGTTTCCGTAACGGTACCGAAAAATGAGTTTACAATTATGTGGTGACTCACATTATAGTGTGCAATTGAGGCAACACTTGACTCAGATAACCAGCCAGTCTCATGTTAAAACAACACACATCTTTCTAGGAAGTCTCCACAGGTTCCCATTACAACCACTCCTAAAAGTCCCTCAAGGAGTCTAAGTTTACTGAGGACTTCACAGCATTGTCATGCCTGAGCATGTATTGTTCACCTCAACCCTGTCTTTAACGTCCTCCCCTAGGGAGATACCCCTACCAGCCTAACTACCTCCCCAACCCCCCTTCCATTAGTCTGGTGTTTGTTTACTCTGAGTTGGGGCAGGATTATTACCCAGTCACCTCTTTCAACCCCCTACTTTATTATGAAATAGTCTTGAGACCTGTACTGTTGGTGGGCAATAATAATTGGGTCAATGTGTGATTGTTTTCCTTCTGGGTGACCTATTTTCCCCGGTCCCTGAAGTGGAGTGCTCAGTTTTGCAACTGCTTTTTCTGATGGTTAACTTTGAAGGTTCAATACTAGGATGGATGAATCTTGTAGTAAGTGATTATTTACGTGATGAACTTAAAGTGCGGGAAATTGGAAAGGTCTGATAGTTGTGCATTTAATGGGATTATATACGTTTGGTTATTTGGAACCCACTGTTTGTTTCAATCCTATATAGAACTTTGTAGATATATACCATAAAACTAATCTGTGGAAATTCCATTTCAAAAGGTGGTAGCGTTTTTGAGATATTGCCGAAAATCTGGAGTGGTTATGTCCACGCAGGAAGAATAATCTGCAATTGAAATACAAAATCTGAGAAACGTTACTGTCAGTATTGCTCTCAGATTCAAATTGTTGGGGATAAAAAGTGATATCTTTTCCCATAACTGCAGTTTTTTGAAGTGAAAAGTTTCTCAAAATGCCCTAAACTATCCAAAGCTGCTGTTCTTCTTACCAAGTAGGTTTTGATTGCCATTAATTTTCAGAGTCATTACCAAACGTATACAGACCCTTTCAACCTGTACTCAATTCTGGTGAAAGGAGGAGGTAGGGGTCATGTCAAATTATAGCATGAATAATGCATGATGCTATAAATTTGCATACTGCAATTACTGCAATACTAAAATTAGCGGTAGTAAACATGTGCATTGATTTTGTGTATATGTTTCATACATATAATGTTTAGAGCATGTAGAAACAATGAATATGACAAAAAGGAAAAATTGCTGCAAGCATCTGAGGAAAATACATACAGAAAGCATTTTTTTAGCAGTTTGATGGTTTCAATTTATAAAATTCCAGCTTGACAGCAAAATGCCCTAATTTGGCCAATAAAAATCCCCACAACATCTCCCAGTCCAGAGTAATTTCACTTATCAATATTTAGACAGTACATTATAATTCATTATAAATGACTCCTTTATGTAAACACTACCCCCTTACCACTCAAGTAGGTCTGAACCAGCAGCTGTTTCCAAACTTCAATCAGCAAGCAGCACAAATATTAGTAATTTTTGTCCCGTCCCTTGTAAGGGAAGATGAGAAGAAATTGTGATATTGCTTTATCCCTTTGTTTGTCAGTAGTGGATTGATGTTTGTGGTGAGGACACCCAAATATTTGAGAATACCAAGAATTGTTATCCCAATTTGATGGCAAGATGCAAAAGGAGAGGTTTTTCAGTTTTGTTTGATTTATTCGTAAGCTGTTGTTTATTGGTTCTGAACTGTCTGTCTGCGTTTGTTCCAGCTGGTCTTGTTTATAGACAACAAAATGGTCCAACAACAAACTTTCTCTCTGTCACTTTGTTGATATAGGGTCAACGTTATGCTCATTTGGTAAAAGTCTACATAATATTGGGACTTGAAACACTATGTGGACTTTCACATGTCCACACAGTGGGGTTTTTTCAGTGTTGAAGAATATGCTTTTTCTAAGTGTACAGAACAAAAATAATTTTGTAAGCATGTCATTTTTAGTATTACCTTGTCATACTACAGACCATGTAAGAATAGTAATAACAATTAATAAATAAATAAATCAACAAATAAATGTCCACAAAGTGTATTCAACACAGAGCTGTTTGTTCTTATATGGATTTGACATCGATGTGTTTTCAGCCAAGCAGCATAATCCAGATGACTTGTTATAGTCTTTTGTTTGCCCGTTCATCGTTGTTAGTATTTTATACTGGATGCCTTGAGTCCCTGAAGTAAAGAATTCACACCCGCCTAGGGCAGCACTCAAACCCTCGACCCCATGTGTTATTGCATTTTATTGCCAACAAGGCAATACCAAGAAGTACTTTGGTATTTTTGATGTTCTGCTCATTGTGAATGTAGGATCTTACTTTAATTCGACAAACCCTATTTTTGGTAGTTTCTCCTTTTTAATCAGCAGATCTTTAACAATAAAAGATAAAAGAAAGACAGAGTTTGTTATTTTGGTTTTTAACTGACACTGATGTGTGATAAGCAATGTATACACCATGTTGTCGAAGTCCTGCAGAAAGGATTCAACACCCACGGGATTCGAACCCATGACCCCTGCATGCGTAGCCGGTGGAATTTTTTCCCCACAGGAAGCGGAAAGCACTGATTAGTTTTACATAGCTGTTGTGTAGATCCCGTCCCTTTCCGATGATATAAGGACCTCATATCACTGAGCCAATGATTTCTACAAATGTGAATTAGAAATAAAAATATGAAAAAACCTTAGACATTCCTGAGGACAAGCCAATCCTGAGCAAACCCTGACAACATTTGATACAATCAAGAAAACATACATTTATACATTTGTTTAATGATGGATGTAGCTAACAGTCCAACAAGGAGTCAGCTATACAATGAATACAGCATCAGTATGTGATAGAAACCTCCTTGATTATGACTTAATTTCATTTCTTCTTCATTTCTCCTCACAGCCATCCATACCCCATCCTTGACCTTTTCTCTGCTATGGTTATATCTGTCAGCAGCTTGGAGAATATCAAATAATCATGCTAATCTCAGCAAGTATAATTTCTAGCCGTCCCTTGCCATCCTGTCTCCATCCAGATCTGTATTTGTTTGATTTGAATATTACCTGGTGGAACTAGCCCTCCAGTGTGTATTTTTGTTTTGAGCCCCACGGGATGGTTGTGCCTGCGAGGGGGAGGGGGAGGGGGGCGGACAACATTGTTTACAGTTCTTCCGTCCTGTTTGTCCATTTTGTTTGAAATACAGAATCTTCCCAGATATTTTGTTACAGAACTGTAGAGGGTTTGACACAAACAATTTTCATTCCAAACATGCTTTGCATGTCTTTGTGTGTTTTCCTAGGATGTGCTCAATCGTGCAGCGATAATAATTTGGTATATAGGCTATCATAATGTGCTGAAACCCACTCACCATTAGAGCTCAGGGTGGCTGTTCAAGTAAGTTAAGATTTGAGATTCTTTGAGATTCTTTTGGTTTGCTTTGTCGGAAGGCCGCATCACTGATTATCTAACACAATTTACTGAATGCTTGTAGAAAGCCAACAACAA